>JAJIBD010008641.1:0-67247 GCA_021461705.1 Cryptotis parvus | reverse complement strand
GCAGCTCAGGAGGCCATTCCTTACAGCAGGAAACCTGGAGAGACTCAGAGAGGTCAGTTCACTTGCCCAAGGCCACACAGCCTGTGAGTGAGCTCTGTGAAGATCTGTGGAGAGAGTTCGGGGTAGAAAGACAGCAAGTATGGAAGCAGAAGCGGGGACAGGGAGAGGAGGAAGGGAAGGATGGGGGTAGGGAGGAGAAAAGAGGAGCTGGAGGCTGTGTGAGTTTGATTCTGACTCTAGGTAACAGCATGTAACTTAAAGTGTAGGGCCAGAGTGATAGTACAGCAGGGAGGGCGTTTGCCTTGCATGTGGCTGGCCCCTAGTTTGATCTCCAGGGACCAGAGTTATAGTACAGCCGAGAGGGTGTTTGCCTTGCATACAGCTGACCTGGGTTCGATCCCCGGCATCCCATATGGTTCCCTGAGCACCACCAGGAGTAATTTCTGAGTGCAGAGCCAGGAGTAACTCTGAGCAGGGCGGGGTATAACCAAAAATAAATTAAAAAAGTTTGATCTCCAGCATCACATATGGTCTCCTAAGCCTTGCCAGGAGTAATCCCTAGCACAAAACCAAAATGAATAAACAACGTGTAAATTACCTAAATCCTGGGAAGTGCTTTGCTTAGAATCTGGTGAAGGCTGGGAAGGTTTCACCAAAAAAAAACGACAATCAACACAATTGCTTTTCTCCATAATTTCCATGGCCCCATTTCCAGGCACATGGGCATGTTGGGAGGTGCTGCCTCCTTGTGGTCGCTCTGAGTATTGCATGGAGCAGGTGGTGGGAGACCCTCTTCATCCATGAAAAAGACCCCCAGACCCTAGTACCATCGGGGGTGTACGAACGGGGTCCTCTGGGCCCTCTGAGGAAGAGAGACTGCCCATCTCATCCAGTCTCTGCCGCCTTTCGTCTGGTTCATCTCTGTACTGTTCCCCCCACTAGTCAAAAGGTTTAGTGCACAGTAGGTAGTTGCTGGGAACTGGTCCCTGACCTTGGTCCAGGAAAGAGACAGGTATAATAGTGCCCTGAGCAGCAGGTACTGACTTTGCATGCAGCTGACCCAAGTTCAATCCCCAGCACCCCATGAGGTGCCCTCAGCCAGGAGTGATCCCCAAGTATGCACCACTGGGTATGGCAAAATAAATTTAAAAAAATTTTTAAAGGGAGGTAAAGGACAGATATAGAATGAATGCATTCATTAATACGACATAAATAGATACCAGTGTTTTACTAAATGTGGGAAATGGTAATGGCAGATTAAAACTCACCATTGAATATACACAAAGAGACTTAAGTGATAAACTCTAAATACCTGCAGGGCTAGCCACAATGTGTAAAATAAGAGGGAGAGAGATGCAGAGACAGAGAGAGAGAAAGAGAGGAAACTGGGGTACCTGCTATTAAGGCAGCATGGGGGTGGGCGGGGGGGGGTGGGGTACATTGGTGGTGGAAATGGGGCACTGGTGGAGGGATGGGTGCTGGTATACTGTATTACCAAGAACCAATTATGAACACCTTTGTAATTGTATGTTTCATTGTGGTATAATAAAAAATTTAAAAAAAATTTTTTAAAGGGAGGGCCTGGAGCAATAGTCCAGCGAGTAGGGTGTTTGTCTTGCATGTAACCGACCCGGTTTGATCACTGCATCACATATGGTTCCCTGAGCATCTCCAGGAGTAACCCCTGAGCATCACCAAGTGTGACCCAAAAAGCCCCCCCAAATTTTTTTTTAAAAGAGGAACTAGAGAAACAGAACAGTAGGTAAGGCTCCTTCTTGCCTTGCATGCCTGAATTCAATCCCTGGCATTCCATCTGGTCCCCTAATCCCTGCCAGGAGTAACCCCTGAGTATTGCCAGATGTGGTCCCCAAAACCAAAACAAATAAGTAAAAATTGAAATAAAAAAATTTTTTTTTTGCTTTTGGGTCACACTCAGCAATGCAAAGAGGTTATTTCTGGCTCTTCACTCAGGAGTTACTCCTGGCAGTGCTCAGAGGACCATATGGGATGCCGGGATTGAACCCGGTCGGCTGCGTGGAAGGCAAATGCCCTACCCACTGTGCTATCACTCTGGCCCCTAAAAATAAAAATAATTTTAAAAAACTTTTTTTACGTAGGTAGTAAAGAGCAATCCAGCACTCTCACCTCTGCAGGCTGGGTGTTGGAGGAAAGTATTCCAACTCTACGTACAGCCCCACTCCATAGAGAAGCCGGAGAGAACACAGATGCCCAGTTACGGGCAATTTTCAGGTAAGGAACAGAGACATTTTCAGAATGAGTTTGCTCTGCGTCCCAGGGGCTATTTGGGATATGCTTATACTAAAGCACCATGTTGTTTATCTGAAAATCAAATTCCACTGCCGCCCTGAATAAGAGCACTGGGCAGTTCTTAGCAACGTCAGCAGCCCTCACCTGCAGGGTCCAGGGTAGAGGCGGGGTGGGTGCCTCGCAACCCTCACCCATGTCAGATGCTTCAGCCCTCACCAGCTGGGGGCAGGGGTGGAAGTGGGCACCTCTGAAACTCAGGCCTGTTCACACCATACAGTGCATGTGGGCAGGGCTGTGGGGAGAGTTGGGGTGCCCTTGCCACAGGGGCTCACCAAGGGGAGACAGGGTCTCCAGAGAGAGCTCTGAGGCAGCAGCCATGAGTGGGTCAGAGGCTGCCTGTCAGAAGGGTGGGAGCACTGAGGAGGGAGGAGCTGAAGCCTGGGGCCAGTGGATGGTCTGCACGAAGCATGGAGGGCAGGCGTAAAGGAGGGTCACATTTGGAGGGGAGGGTCTACAAGAAAGTCCAGTCCAGGGAAATGTCAGATCCAAGACACCAAAATAGGATGGGACAGCTGAAATGAAGGCTGTGGGGTGGGGGGGCCAGGGGGTGGGAATGGCAAGTGGGGTCCCCCAGATCACAAAGGGCTCTGAGAAAACCCACCCACCCAGAGTCTTGGCCTCTGTTTGCAACATTTTAAGAAATGATGATCCAGGGCCGGAGTGATAGCACAGCGGGAGGGTGTTTGCCTTGAGTGTTGCCAACCTGGGTTTGATCCCCGGCATCCCACATGGTCCCCTAAGCACTGCCAGGAGTAATTCCGAGTGCAGAGCCAGGAGTAACCCCTGAGCATCGCCGGGTGTTGTCTTCCCCTCTCCCAACAACAAAAAATAGCAGACCAGGCCCAGACATGGTGCTCAAAGGCTAAGGTCTTGTTCAGAATGCAGGGGGCCCCAGGTTAGAGCCCCGGCACTGCACGGTTCCCTGATCATTACTGATTGGTTGCTTCATTTTTCAGGGGGAAGGGGCGGTCACACCCAGTGATGCCTAGGGGCTATTCTTGACTCATGCTCAGGAATTACTCCTGGCAGTGCTCAGGGGACCATATGGGAAGTTGAGGAGCAAACACAAGTTGGCCACGTGCGAGGAAAGATCCTTACCGGCTGCTGGCTCTCTGGTCCCACCCTGAGCACTGCTGGGAGAGATTATGAAACACAGAAATGGAAACGGCTCCTCAGTGTTGCCAGGTGTTGCCCCAGCCAGAGAGAACTGACATGTCAGAGAGAAAGTCTGGGGCGGTGTGTGGGGGGGGGGTGTGGGGCACGACGTGTGTGTGGGGGTGGTGTGAGCAGAGAGGAAAAATGATGACAGAGGGTGGGATTGGGGCTGGGGGTGGCAGTAGCCAAGGCGAGAAGAGCCAGCAGAGCCTCAGTGGCAGAGCAGGAGCAGAGGGAGAAACCCACATCCTCAGGCAGGGGCCCAGGGAAACACCTTCCCGCCTCCTCATTCTGCTGGCTGGAGGCCTATTGGAGGGCTCCCACGCCAAGCCTCTTCTAGTACCCTGATAACCTCTTGGGATCTTCCCAGCAATCCCACGCAGTAGACACAGTCTGTCCTATTTCATAGCTGAGGAAACCAGAGGTCACCTGGACTCGAGCCCTCTCCAGTTTCTGCCAGCCTCTGCCTCTTCCTCCAGGAAGCCTGCTCAGGTTGTAGCTGCTGGTGCAGGGCTTCAGGTCTGATGGTGCCAAGTTAATTGCCCTCTCTGATCCTCCACATGTGAGTCTGGGTTAGCAAGAGAGCCGGAGCAGTGGGGGGCTCCCGGGGGCAGAGTCTTCATCAATTGCTCTCCCTGGTATAAATATTCCCTGGGCAGCTGTGTTCAAGGCATCTTGTGATGCAGCTGAATGCCTGAGAGGCAGTGCCCTGTGGCATAGGAGGAGGTCACTGCCTTGCATATGTGAGGCCCTGGGATCCATCCCAGTACCGCATGCACAAGTACTCAAGCACTCACACATGCACACACTCATATGTACACTCACATGTACACACACCCACACATGCACTCTCTCACATGTACACCCTCACACATGCACACCCTCACACATGCACACACTCATATATGCACACACACTCATATGTACACCCTCATGCATGCACACACTCTCCACATGAACAAACTCACACGTGCTCACACTCACATGTACACCCTCACACATGCACACACTCACATGCACACACTCACACATGCACACACTCACATGTACACCCTCACACATGCACACACTCTCACATGGACGCACTCACACATACACACACTCACTTGTACACCCTCACACATGCACACACTCTCACATGCACACACTCACACATGCACACACTCACATGTACACCCTCACACATGCACACACTCTCACATGGGCGCACTCACACATATACACACTCACATGTACACACTCTCACACATGCACACACTCTCACATGTACACATATGCATACTCTCACACATGTACACACTCACATGTGTACATACATGCACACACTCACATGTACAACTCACACATGTACATACTTCTCGCATGTACATACACTCATACATGCACACACATGCACACTCGCATACTCGCACGCACACACACACGGAGCCTAACAAAATAAGGCAAAATAAGCCTAACAAAATAATAAAATAAGATTACTGAATAGTCTCTCCTTTGTTTTGGATATATTTAAATCCAGGCCTATATTATTTTCTCTCGGATTTCACAGCTTCTAACAATGACTTTCAACAAGCAGCTCAGCCTTCCTGCGAGGTTAACAGGGAACTTGGTCTCCCAGCGCCCCCGCCCTGTAGAAGGTGTGGGGTCACCTCAGATGGGCCAACCTCTGGCCTAGCAGCAGTTGCGGGGAGGCACAGCGCCCGGTGCCCCAGCAGCCCACACACTGGAGGAATCGGGCACCTGTTCTCCAGCCTCAGCCACGCCCACACAGGACAGCACAGCCCCAGCCTGTGACCCTGGCGTTGCCGCCCAGGAAGCCTGTGCACACCTCCGACCCCTGTCCTGGGAACCTTGTTTCCTCATCCTCCCTCTGCAGATCCTGGGGTTCCAGCAGCCCACATGACTCTGGAACATTTGGAGTCACCCAGCAGATGTCTCTGCTCAGGCCTCCAGCTGAACTTGAAGTGCTGAGCTGGTGGGAGAAGGGGACCATGCTGGACGCCCATGTCTGGGGTGGGCACCAGCACCGTCAAACCCAAGGCCCTGCGCCAGCAGCTGCCAGCTGGGGAGCTTCCTGGTGGGGAGGGCAGAGGCCGGCGAGAACAAGGGCAGGTCACTCCGGCAGAGGTCGGAGAGAGACAACGAGGGCAGGTCACTCCGGCTTCCTCATCTATGAAACAGGACGGATTGCACCCACGCGTGGGTTTGCTGCGAGGAGTCAGCGGGTGATCAGGGTTGCCTTGACCTGTCCCCCGAGGGGACGAATGGCCAGGGAGCCTTTATGACCAGAACAGTGTGGTCTGTGTCATAGGGAGTCAGGAAGCCCAGAGGGAGCTTCCTCCGTGACTGAGCTCCCAGCTGAGCTTCCGACTCTACCTGGCACCAATGCAGCGGGTAGGGAACAGCAGGAAGCCAGAGGAAGATTCTGTGCGGACAACTCATAGGGCCTGGATTTGGGGCTCGGGTGTCTTCACCGTGGTGGGGGACCTCAGAAGGGCTCAGGCTCTGCTGCCTCCAAGCTGGTTGGAGTCAGGATGTCAGCTCAGAGGACGAGGCTATCTCCTGAGACGCCTGGTGGAAGACTTCCTGGAGGCGGAAGACACAGGCCTCCTCCAGGAAGGCTCGTGCTCCCCACCCCCCACCCCTGATCTTCTGGTCTTCCCAGAACTACACGCGAAGCTGCAAGTTAGAGAGCAGAGGGGATCCTTTGTACTGTGAGGCCTCGCGTCTTCTCTCTCCTCTAAAACTCAGGCAAAGGCAAGCGAGCAGAGAGAGGAGTGGGCAGACCCCGAGTAGCCGTTTAAAACGGATACTTGTGGGCTGGAGAGATGATACAGTCGGGAGGGGGCCTGCCTGGGTTCAATCCCTGGCACCCCATTTGGCCCCAGAGCCCACCATTCCTGCACGCAGAGCAGAGAGTAAGCCCTGAGCACTGCTGGGCGTGGACCCTCCCCACCCCGAGAAAAGGGTCTCAAAAGTGGCTTTGCGGGGCCGGAGCGATAGCCCAGCGGGTAGGATGTTTGTCTTGCACGTAGCCGGCCCGTGCTGGCCCGGGTTCGATCCCCGGCATCCCATATGGTCCCCCGAGCACCGCCAGGAGTAATTCCTGAGTGCAGAACCAGGAGTAACCCCTGAGCATCGCTGGGTGTGACCTAAAAAAGAAAAAAAAAAGTGGCTTTGCATGTGGGGCCCCTGGGTTTGATCCTAGCACTACATGGTCCCTCAAACACTGCTGAGAGTTACCCCAAGTACTAAGCTGGAAGAAGCCTCTCCACCCCAGTACCAACAGGTAACCCAAAACCAAAATAATCAAAATCATAATAAGGAAAATTTCAGGGAGAAGGCCCAAAAGGTCAAGTTTGCACACAGGAGCCTTGGGTTCGATCCCTGGCACCTCTGGCTCCCAAACACCACGGAAGTGGCCCCAAATGGAAAGCAATGAATAAAGCAGCAAACTACTCTTTTGTTTGAGAAAATCTGTGTGAGGGCCACACCCAGCAGTGCTCAGGGGTTACTCCTGACTCTGTGCTCAGGGATCATTCTCATACTACTGGGTTTTAGGGGGATCTGCTTATCGGGAGATCAAACTCAAGCCTCCTGTGTGCAAAGCCTGGACCTGGGCCACTGAGCTGCCATCTCTCCAGCCCTGACAAACCAGCCCACACTTGTTCCGCATTTGGGGAAAGAGACCAGAGAGGGAAGGAGTTTGCAAGGGCCTGCCTGTAGAAGGTGGCTCTGAGATGGTTTATCTTTTTCTGTTTGTTTGTTTTTTTGGGGTCACACCCAGCAATGCTCAGGGATTACTCCCTGGCTCTGTACTCAGGAATTACTCCTGGTGGTGCTCAGGGACCATATGGGACGCTGGGGATCGAACCTGGGTTGGCCACGTCCAAGACAAATGCCCTACCCTCTGTGCTATATTTCCGGCCCTGGCTCTGAAATGGTTTATTTATTTATTTATTTATTTATTTATTTGTTTGTTTGTTTGTTTATTTATTTTCTTTTTTGGGTCACAGCCAGTGATGCTCAGGAGTTACTCTGGTGGTGCATGGGGGACCATATGGGATGCCGGGATCAAACCCAGGTCAGTTGCATGCAAAGGCAAACGCCCTACCCACTGTGCTATCGTTCCGGCCTGGCTCTGAGATGGTTTAGAAGGTGGGTCCCTCCTCAGGCCCGCTGACCTCAGGGGGCCACAGCGGGCGGAGGTAACTCAGGAGGACCACAGCAGCCTCCCAGTGCTTGCCCTTCCACCCAGGACTCTGAGAGGTTCCAGGCCAGCTGCCTCAGGCCTGGTCAGAGGGGCCCAGTCCTGCCCCATGATTCGTTGGCACATCTGAGCACAGGCACGGAGCCCAGCCTTACCCACAGGCACAACAACACCTGGTTGATCTTTAGTGGCACCCATTCTCCCGAGAGGCAAACGGAGGCCTCGGGGGTGGGGTGGGCGTGGGGGTGAAGGGGGCAAGTGAAAGGGTCTTGCTCCCGGGCTAGAGAGACAGTACCGGAAGTTAAGCACTTGTCCTGCATACAACCCATCATTTGAGTCCCCCACATCCCTGGCAGTGACCACCTCCAGTGTCTCTCAAACTTGCCAGCTTGCCGACCTCTCTTCCTGCTCGCCCAGAGCTGGTCCAGCTCACGACAGGAGCCTCTGAGTCACTCCCTCCCCGGGGTCGTTCCTCTGCCCAGCCAGTGTCTCCCGTGCTCAGCCAGAGCAGGAGGTCACTAGACACATGTCGCACAAGGCAGCCAGGGACGCAGTCACCGAGGAGGGGCACAGAAGCCTGACACTGGCCAAGTCAACTCTGCTTTTTGTGGGGAGCCCAAGGAGAGGCAGGAATTCATGGCCCAACCCACAGATGAGGGGGTTGGGAGTGGCCGTGAGGAGGTGGGAGGGTCAGCGCATGGAATGGGGGACACGGAGAGGACCAGCGAGCATGGGGGAGCACGTATAGCGCTCAGGGGAGCTGGAGGCTGAGGTTATTGGGGGGGTGAGGGCCTGGGAAAGGGACCTCACTAGTGTGGGATGAGAAAACTCACCCTTCCCCCACCCATTCTAAGACAAGCCATCGGTCCCTCAACAGCTGCAGGGGAACTGAACCCCAAAGGCCCCTCCCACCTCAGCACCCAGCTCTTTCCTTGATCCCCTACAAGCCCCCACCTCCCCTCAGGAGCAAGCAGTCACGTGGGCCGCACGGAACTGCAGAGAAGGGCCGGGACTAGTTTTGCCCTCCATCCCCACCCTGGGGCCAGCCCCTTTCCCCAGGGCTGTTTCCTCTGTACCTTCAGGCTGGAGAATCTACAGGGGTACGCAGAGGGGGTAAAATGCCCCTAGGATCTGACAGCACCACAGGGGCTGGGAGCCTGGAGGAGGGTGCTAGCAGGGAGGCCAGGCTGGAGGAGGCGTCACCCCCGAGAGCCTCCAACTCTGTGCTCGCCCTTCCCTCCTCATTCTGGCTCCTCCCCAACAGAAAAGGCAGGCAAAGAGGACTCAATGTCTTGAGGATTTATTGTGCAGGAAAGAGGGAGTGGCCAGTGGCTGCCCCAGACTGTCCAGCCTTATAGCCAGTTCCCAGTAGCCCCAGCGGCAGCACCAGAACAGCCAGAGAATCCGAGGATGGCTCCAAGTGTCTGCTGGGAGTCCTGAGTTCCCAGCTAGCACGCCAGGGGCCCTTCTGAGCCCAGACCTCCTTATCGTTCACAGCAGGCCGTTACTCTCAGAGCAAGAGACAGGGCTGGCCCAGCACCCCACCCCCTTCCCCTCCGTTCAGTATCTGGGAGTCCACATTAGCTGATGGGCCTTGGGTCCCACCTCGTCCCTGATGGGCCACAGCCGCAGCCTCTCCAAGCCTTTGTCTCTCAGTGTACCCGCAGCACAAACCCGCTCAGGGGCCAGGGCCACGAACGGCACATGCGCTGGTGGGAGGAAGATGACACGAGGGAGGGGTGAGCCAACCCATAAACACTAGGGGCGTCACGAAGAGCTGGGCTTCTCCACAGAGGGGTAGAGCTTGCGCAGGCTGGAGTCCAGGATGAAGTCCACGGACCTGGAAGGCAGTAAAAGAGGATAAATGGGCAACGCAGGGGCCAGGACGGGAGGCAGAAAGTGAAAGCCAGGGGAATTGGGGCTGGGGGCCAGCTGCGGGGCAGCCATCAGGCTCTGCTCTCTTCATTTGGGAAACTGAGACACCAGAAGATGAGACTCTCTGGACCCATAGGTCAGTGAGCGCTCACTGGCAGAAAGACTTTCCTCCCACTCTGTGAAGAGTCTAGTTGGTTGACTCTATCTCTCGTTCTAAGATCAGGGGCATAATCTAAGCCTGGCCAATCAGAAAAGGGAAACATTCAGGGGTGGGCGGATACTCTGTCCAGATGGACTAACCTTCCTTGCGATATTATTTGAGGGGTGGGAGGGCATGGGAGTTTGGGCCACACCTAGCAGTGCTCAGAGCTTACTCCTAGCTCTACATGCAGAGATCATTCCTGGCAGGCTCCAGAGACTATATAGGGGTGCAAGGGATTGAACCTCTCAGCCGAGTGCAAGGTAAGAGCCTTACCTGTTATACTATCTCTCTGGCTCCTTGAGAATTTTTTCTGTTACTATGGACCTTGCTAAATTGATCAGAGAGAAGATGGGAGCTACTGGGGCCATGAGGTAGAAGCCAGGGAACTGGCAACCACTCTCTAATGATATCATTTACATGCCTTGATCCAGCCATGCCTGAAAGCAACCCAACCCTGGTCTTTTCTCAGATTCACAGAACAGTTCATGCCTATTCACATAACCCCATTTCTTTTGGAGATCTATCACCAAAACTTCTCCCAAACCACCCCCTCTTGGTATGCAGGCTTCTGCCTGTTTCTGGTGTTTTGTAACCCTGATGTTTAGAGAAATGTACCTGTCCTGTGCCCCATGCCCTTTGGGCACTCTCCTACCTTCACAGCCAACATGCCTGCCAGATTCTATGATGAGGCACAGACTGTCTTTCCTACAGTCTTAGAGGTTCCTGAGCCAGCCTGGTCCCGGCCACTACTGTTCAGTACAAAGCAAAGCACCGCCCTCCCAGGACACACCCCCACCTGCAGGGTACGGGTCCCCGGGAAGGACACTCACTTGTCAATGGGATGGATGATGACGGGGATGGTCAGCAGCCCCAGCGTGGTGGTGGTCCACTTACGGACCGCCAGGGGCCAGCGGGTAGCTGTGCCCAGGAGGTAGAGAGAGGCAGCACATACACGGTTGATAGTGAAGCCGGGAGGGCCACCGAGGCCAGAGCCTGCCACACAAGCGTGTCCACCACGGCCACAGTCACCCTGGTACTCCGGCCTGCTTCCGGGCTTGTCACCTGCTAGGCAAGAGAGATAATCCGATGGAGCAGCAGGCTGGACCAGGGAGAGAGAAGTGGCCCCCTGGGGACGGGGACAGAACCATGCTAGGGTTGAGATCTGGACTCTACCCCTTTTTGGGTTGAAGGATGAATTCATGGACGGGGCCAATGTCACACCCGGGGCTGGGAGCGGGGTCAGGATTCTCAAACCCGCCGAGTTACGCAGCATCCAGGGAAGGCTTCGGCTATCTCCATGATGGCATCCTGAAAAGCTGAGCACCAGATCACAGAGGATGTGGGCTCGGGGGCTAAGGGCAGGCCGACACTCACCTCTCCTGCCTTCTTGCCCTTGTCAATGGCGTCGGCCAGCACATAGGAGCTGGACACCCCATAGCTTAGCCACACCACGGCTGCCGGCACCAAGGAGCGGAATGCCTCGCCCACTTCATTGGCGTAGCCTGGAGGGAGAGAACCGGTTCAGCCCACAGCCCTCTGGGTTGTGCCTGCCTGGTGGTAATCCCAGACTGCAGAGCCTGAGCTGAGCCACTTGAGTCAAGTGACTTAACCTCTCTGGGCCTCTATTTTACCAGCCCATTATTCAATGGCACCCAGCGAGGACAGCTGAGTGGGCACCGTTCTCATTCTTTACTTGCCGTCTCCAGCCGGGGTTCTAGATGCATCTGTGCCACAGGAAGGAAGTAGCAGCAAAAATAAAGACTGATGCGGGCAGCCCCAGCAAGCCGCGCTCAGCAGTGCCCGGCCTGTCTGTACTTTATTTCCTTCTACTCCCACCCCTAAACTCCAACCCTCTTTTTCCCTTTTCATGGTTTCGGGTCACACCCTGTAGTGCTCAGAGGATAATATGTGGTGCCCAGGATAGACCTGGGCTTCCTGCACGCTAAGCCTGGCACCAGCCCACTGTGGCATCGCCCGGCCCCACCACCCCAAACCATCTGGGGAGGAGGCGGAAACTGAGGCTCTGATCAAAACAGGGCGGGTCGGGGGGGGGAGCCCTGCCAGCAGCCCCTGCCCAGGGAATGCCAAGGGGAGAGCCCCCGGGCACGGCGCCTCCCAGCTGGGTCCACGTTTCTCCCTGGAGGCTGCACCCGCAGAGTCCCCGAGGGCTGACCCTGGCGAGCCCCGTGACCTTGGGCAAGTCCCCAGGCCGAGAGAGCCAAGTCGCCTCTAACCCCAGCCAGAGGACGAAGCTCAGCCTCCTCCCAGCCCCCCGAGAGCGTGGCGCGACCGTTCCCGGCCCAGCCACGTGAAGGCGGGTGGGGAGGGTCGCCGGGCCACTGACCACGCGCTCACCCAGATATCGCACCCACGTGTCTCGGAAAAGGTCGCGCTCGGCCCCGCGGGGGAGGCTCCGACATGGCGCTCGGCCGCGTCCCCGGCGACCCCTGCAGCCCGCTCGGCTCCTCGGCCACCCGGTGTCCACGCGAGCTCCCGAGCACTGCGGCCGCCCCGGCGGAGCCACCGGACTGAAGGACGGCGGTCGTTCGGGCCCCACCAGCAGGGAGCGTCTGCAAATTCCCCCACCCCGCGCACCGAAGCCCCTCCGGCGGGAGCGATAACAGATGGGGGGGGGGGGGGGTGGTAGCTTCACATTCCCTTGGGGCGCCGCGACTGCGCAATCCTCGCCCAGAACTGGTGGTAATTTTGCAGCCTTTAAGGCTGGGTGCAAACGGGTGCAAGACCGCGGGTCCCTGCCTCTGAGCCGCCTTTTTTTTTCCCCCCCATTTATTCATTTTGCTAAAGCAGAAACCCTCTGGGACAGTCCATTCGGTGGTGAGGATGCATTAGGACAGACTGCTCAGACTGATAATACGCGTTTATCTGGGGGGAGGGTTATTTAATTTTTTTAGTGAAGCAGAATAGTTTTTATTTACTGAAATATACATAGAAAAATGTTAGGGGGCTTATGGAGAGACCAAAGGCTTCTCCAGAGTGGGAAAAGCAGAGAGAGAGAGAGAGAGAGAGAGAGAGAGAGAGAGAGAGAGAGAGAGAGAGAGAGAGAGAGAGAGAGAGAGAGAGAGAGAGGAGAGAGAGAGAGAAGAGAGGGGAGAGAAGAGAGGCGAGAGAGGTTCAAGAAAGAACTGGGGTTTGAAAGGGTGGGGGATGGAGGGGGGGAAATGGTGTTTAATTAAATAATTTGGGGTCAGAGCTATAGTCCAGTGGGTAGGGGCGTTTGCCTTGCATGCGGCCGACCCAGGTTCAATCCCGGCATCCCATATGGTCCCCTGAGCACCACCAGGAGTAATTCCTGAGTGCAGCCCCAGGAGTGACCCCAAAAAAATAATAAGTGCTCAGAGTGCTCGATGAAAGTGCCTAGGTGCTGCGCCTGCGCGCCTGCCAGTGCTTGGGAACCGAGGAGCGCCAGGAATCTAACCCCGCACTGCTCAGCCCACTGCACACGCAGGCCCGAACACGTTCCTTTCCTGTGCTGGACAGCCGAGGAACACCCTGGTCCAGCATCCAGGCACTGAATTTACCGTCCCTGGACTGTGGCTAAGTCTCTGGAGAGACTGTTTCCTTAAGCTTTCCCACCCACCTGGGACCCCCAGTTCATAGACGAGGAGCTGGGACGTCACTTCCCTCGGCCATCCAGCTGCTAAGTGGTGCAGCAGGATTTGATCAAGGTGGTGATTCAAGGTGATGTCAGAAAAGGAGGCTGGGGGTGCTGGAGTCCCTTCCTGACAGGTCATGGTGGCCTCGCAAGCACTGGAGTCTAACTGCCCTACTGGCCCTCAGACCCACGCAGCTCCTGGCGGGCATGGTGCTGAATGAATGAATGAATGAATGAGTGAGTGAGTGAGTGAATGAATGAATGAATGAATGGGTGAATGAATGAATGAGTGAGTGAGTGAATGAATGAATGAGTGAATGAATGAATGAGTGAATGAATGAGTGAATGAATGAGTGAATGAATGAGGGAAAGCAGTACTGGGATACAAGACTCGGAGAAATGAGCAGAAGCAAAGGAGGGGATTTCGGAGCTGCCGATTCCCACTGAGGAAGCACCTGCTCATGCTGGGCTTCAGTTTATTCATATGAGCAACAAATGCAATTCACTAAAGCTCTGTGAATCCTTCGTGTGTGGGGAATGGAGGGGTGGTGGAGTTCTGCAAAGTGAAAACATCAGCACGAGAACGGCAGTCTTGCACTCCAATCCCAATTGCCAGACAAGAGTACAGCAGGTAGGGAGCTTGCCTGGCATTAGGGGGTTCGAATGACATACCAACATCCCATATGGTCTCCCGGCCCCACCAGGAGTGATTCCTAGTGCAGGGCCAGGAGTAACCCCCGAGCATTGTCAAAGTGTTGCCCCAAAGCAAAAAAATAAGTAGGGCCAGAGCGATAGCACAGTGGGTAGGGCATTTGCCTTGCACAATGCCCCAGGTACGATCCCCCGGCATCCCACATGGTCACCTGAGCACCGCCAGGAGTAATTCCTGAGTGAAGAGCCAGGAGTAACCCCTGAGCGCTCTCAGGTGTGACCCCCAAAAAGCAAAAATAAATAAAATAAATAAATAAATGATTGGATAAATAAATACATGAATGAATGAATGAATGAATGAATATATAAATAGACGAATACATAAACAAATAAAACAAAATAAATTCCAAGTGTGTAACTGGGACAGGCAGGGTTAGCTATCAACCCTTGGTCCCCAATTTCCACTAAAAACATGGTGCTGTTATTAGCACCACAGGAGCATTCATTGAGGAATTAGTTTCATTAATATCCAGGAAAATAAGAAGAGAGAATGAAGAGCACTGACGTTCTTTTTGAAAGCCTCATTTTCAGCTCTGGGTCTCTCTGTCATTGCAGGGTCACATAGGGCAGAGCTGTCAGCACAGGCCAGGAAGGAAGCTGAGATGGCGCAAATTGATCTCCAGACCCTGAAGTGCCGGCAGTGCTAGCAAGGAATTAGGGGACGGTCCCTAACACCGCGTGACCGTCACTCGAGAGCCTCCCTCCTACTTTGGGCGCACCTCGGGCGCTGGAGCCGAACTTGCCTGTGAGCTTTAGGCTCACCGGCCCCGCGCGCTTTGAAATGTAAGTGGGGCGGAGCCTCCGCCCTGACGTTAAAAACGGCCAATAACAACCTCAGTGCCCTTAGCAAAGATGGCGGCAGGTTGCTCGCTAGCTGAGCCAATCAGGGAGGCAAGTTGACCTTCCCACGGGAAGCTCACGCGAGAAGAGGGCGGTAGGCGGCTCTCGCGCATGCGCCCGGCCTATTGCCAGCTGGAAGGACCTGAGTTTTCCCGAGGCAGAAATTTGGGGCGCAGAAGGAGGGGTGGCGAAGAGCGAAGCGGTATGCATGGATTCCCACACCTTGTGCACTGAACGTTGCTTTATTCGTTGGTTAATTTTCCTAACAGAGCGTTGTAAACCAAGGTCGGGATGTCCTCCAGCGGGGTCTGGCGCTGCTGCTCCCACAATTTCACGAGACCAGCTCCCCAAGCCCCCGAGCTGAATGAGGGCCTGGATCTGCGGGAGAGGAGTTTCTGCGACGCCTTTGCGTGTCCTTTGCAGCCCAGGAGCTGGCGTTGCCCCAAGTGCTGTGCTTGCCTGCAAACTGACTACCCCCAGGGTCATCCCCGTGACCCTGTCCCCGTGCACAAAGTGGCTGGCGGCCTGCGAGTGTTTTTGTGGTTGCCCCTAGCTCCTGGTTCTGCCGGATGTTGGCAGAGCTTTACCCCCTCCCTGGCAGTGCAGCCAACCCTTGGGCATGAGGAAGCTTCGGCTCGGGTCGGGGAGGGTGGGCGGCCCGACGCCCTGCAATCCCAGAGTCATTTTCTCTGGGGCCCTCCTAGAGAGCATTTTTGAGTGAGATGTTGGCAGCTCTGAAAGGGAGGGTTGAAGCCCCGCGCCTACGTTCAGTTTCCCTGACCCTTCTTGGAGTTTTGCCTCCTGGAGGTAATTTCCCTGGATTTTTTTTTTTGGGGGGGGGACTTGGGGTGGAAGACTCCAGCTCACCATCCCAGAAACTCGAGTCCCTGACAATCATTGATAAGGTAAAAGGCTGTCAGTAGAACAGACCCAGGAAGAGTTATTGAGGTTCTCAAGGTGATGGCCAAGCTATATCCCCTGGAAGAACCCTGCACACTTGGGCCACTTCCAGAGACCTGGGGATCCCGGCTCTGTGATCCCAGCCTCACTAAAAGGAAGTTTCGAACACCGCTGACCTCCACCATTAGGCTACCTTGCTACTCCCCCATTACGATCTAGACTTACAGTGTGTTCATTTGAGAGTAAGTTCCTCCCCTGCAGCTGGCTTCTCTGAAGTGTTAGGGCTCGGTCTCTTCCCCCTGCTCTAATCTCCCCTGCTACACCCCTGCCATGGCACCCCACCGCCCCATCTCAGCTGTCACTGGACAGGTGGCATTGGCACAGCTCACAGGAAAGATAGGTCCTATCCTGGTGCCCAGTTGCTGGGCACTCCTTGTACTTGTAGCAGGAAGCCCCACCCCCCTGCTACCTCCCCTCTTCCTCTTTTGGAAATGAAATTTCCCCAGATCCAGCCTGAGGTCTTTCTGGTTGGGGGCAGGGGGCTTTCAAGGTGCTGGGGAATGTCTGCTACAAGAAATAAAGTGACGGGGATGCCGAGAGCCAGTCCTGCTGTGGGAGGAGCTGTTACTTGGGGTTGGCTACCCCCAGCTGGTTCAACCTCTCTTCTGAGGCTTTGTCCGGAAGCAAGACCTCCACGGTGAAACTGACCTTCTTGGCATGAATGAAACTATAGGTGTTGTCAAATCGCAGGACATCTGAAAGGCAGAAAACCAAGCAGTTAAGCATTTCGATCAGGAGTTACGGACATTGAATTAAGTCTCGTTGGCGGAGCAGGTCCAGATGGTCCTTGAATGAGGAATCAGGTGGTATGAGCAGTGGCTTCTTCACCTTTTGAAACAGTTCCCCCAGGTTGACATTCACAGGAAAGGAAATGTCCAGGAAGTACAAGGGTTATGCCGCCTTGCATGTAGCCAATGTGGATTCAGATCCCTGTCATGGTCTCCGGAGCACTGCCAAGAGGAGCCCCCAGGCAGCATTGATTATGGCCCAACTATCCCTCCTGTCCCTGTCAGAAAAAAAAAAAAATCTCAAGGACCAGTTGACTGCTTGTTATATGTGTGTAACTGCTTAAAAGGAAAGAACCCTTTGAAATAATACGAAAGGCTTTTGTTTGTGTTTGTTTTGGGATTATACCTGGTGATGCTCAGGGGGCACTCCTAGCTCTGTACTCAGGAATTATTCCTGGCGGTGCTAGAGAGACCATGTGAGATGCCAGGGATCGAACCTGGGCTGGCCGCATGCAAGACAAGTTCCCTACCAGCTGTACTATTGCTCCAGCTCTGAGAAAGACTTTCTAGAGGAATTAGAACCTGGTCTGGGGGTGGGGCACGGAGCAATAGCACAACGGGAGGGCGATTGCCTTGCATGCAGCCAACCTGGGTTCTATCCCCGACATTCCATATGGTCCCCTGAGCACCGCCAGGAGTAACCCCTGAGCATTGCTGGCTGTGACCCAAAAAAAAAAAAAAGAACCTGGTCTGGGGGTTGGAGAGAGAATTCAAAGAGGCAAGTACACGCTTGCATGCCAGAAGCTTAGGTTTGATCCCCAGCGCATGTCCAGGCATGAGCCCAAAAAGCAGGAGGTAGCCCCTGGGCACTGCCAAGTGTGACTCCAAAACCAAATAAACTGGGAAGAAAAAACAAAATACTGGAATGGGTCTTGTAAGGGCAGATCGAATTTTTATCCAGGGCCAGAGCAGTAGTCCAGCCGGGAGGGCATTTGCCTTACATGTAGCCAACCTGGTTTCCATCCTTGGCATCCCATATGGTTCCCCAAGCACCACCAGGAGTAATTCCTGAGTGCAGAGCAGGAGTCACCCCTGGGCATCGGCAGGTGTGACCAAAAAAAAAAAAAAAAAAGAATCAGTATCACAGTATTAGTTACTATGCTGGTGGTGGAAACTAGATTTATGGGTCTCTAGGCCCATTACTCATCTATATGTGTCCTTCCTTTTCCCTATTCCTGTATAACTGACTTCTGCTTTCAGCCTTGTTGTTTGGGGGTCACATCAGGCTGTGCTCAGGGATCACTCTGGTGGAGCTCAGGAGATTGTCTATGGTGCAGGGACTGAATCAGGGTCAGCCTTCCTCGCTTTTCTATCTCTCTGGCCCATTCAGCCTCTTACGTGAGGAGGAGAGAGAGGCTGTCTCAGTGAGGAGCTGGACCATCTGACTCCCGCTGCTCTGAATGGGAAGCCTTGCCCTGGTCAGTTTCTGACAAAAAATATGAAATGGTCAACCTTTTCAAGCCTAAAACTTACCCTACAGAAAGATAAATGAGGCAGGAGAAACCCCTGAGCATTGCCGGGTGTGACCCAAAAAAGAAAAGAAAGAAAGTTAAATGAGAGGCCAGAGCGATAGCACAGCGGGTAGGGTGTTTGCCTTGCATGCCGCTAACCTGGGTTCAATCCCGGCATCCCATATGGTCCCCCTAGCACTGTCAGGAGTTATTCCTGGGGCCGGAGCGATAGCCCAGCGGGTAGGGCGTTTGCCTTGCACGCGGCCGGCCTGTGCCAGCCCGGGTTCGATCCCCGGCATCCCATATGGTTCCCCGAGCACCGCCAGGGAGAAATTCCTGAGCAAAGAGCCAGGAGTAACCCCTGAGCATCGCGGGTGTGACCCAAAAAAAAAAAAAAGGAGTTATTCATGAGTGCAGATCTAGGAGTGACCCTTGAGCAATGCCAAGTGTGACCAAAAAAGGAAAAAAAAGATACATGAAAAAGATGCTCATTACTTGCCTTTTGCAATGATAAGCAATTGGGGAAAATTCAAATATTCAAAGGCAAACAGTTTGAGCAGTTTCTCCTGGGATCCTGTGATCAAAGACTATTGTGATGTGAGAAGAAAGAGGTTTGTTACTGCGTGGCCAGGGGAGCTATCCGCATACCCACAGGCCAGAAAAGCCAATTCTGGGACAATCTATAGAGTTTATAATATCATAAAATAATATATTTATTTATAGAAATGTTTGGCTTGGCTTCATGCCTGAATTCTCTTTGGTGATAATACTCAGATGCTTACCGAAAGTTTTTCACAAATTCTCAGATGAATTTTACAATCTCAGTCTTCCTTCAACATTGAATAAAGAAATTGAATTCCTGTGAGAATGTGTGTGTGTGTGTGTGTGTATACACTACACTGTATTACAGTATTTTTGGAAACAATAAAGAATATTTGGGGCGGAGCGATAGCCCAGCGGGTAGGGCATTTGCCTTGCATGCGGCCGGCCTATGCCAGCCCGGGTTCGATCCCCGGCATCCCATATGGCCCCCGAGCACCGCCAGGAGTAATTCCTGAGTGCAGAGCCAGGAGAAACCCCTGAGCATTGCCGGGTGTGACCCAAAAAGAAAAAAAAAAAAAGGAATATTTGATGGAGAAGATTTGATAAGTCACTAGGCAGGATCTGATAGCACTGGTTTCCTGTAAGGAGAGAAAAATGACCAGGCAGTTGGTGGTGAAAGCTTTCAAGCCCTGGACTAGGAACAAACGGCTTATAATTGAAAACAAAATCAATTTTCTTTCCTTCTCTTGCAAAATCTGTATTTATTCTGTGTATGGAACAAAGAATTGATCCAGATAAGGGCTCTGTGTCCAACACACACCCTGACCAGAGAAGGACGGGGGATGTGGCCCAACAGACCGAGCGCGAAGCTTTGCATGCTGGAGCCCTGGGTTTGATCCTTGGCACCATTTGGTCTCCTCAGTACCGCCAGGAGCAACTCCCTAAGCAACTCTACCTGGATTAGCCTCTGAGCACTGTCAGTTGTAGCCCCCAAACCAAAAGAGAAAGAAACAAAAAAACAAAATACACACAGGGGGCCAGAGCAATAGTCCAGCGGGTAGGCGTTTGTCTTGCACGCAGACCACCCGGGTTCGATCCCGGCATCCTATATGGTCCCCCGAGCACCGCCAGGAGTAATTCCTGAGTGCAGAGCCAGGAGTAACCCCCTGAGCATTGTCGGGTGTGACCCAAGGAGAAAAAAAAAAAATACACAAAAAGAGAAAGGAGGGGCCGGAGCGATAGCCCAGCAGGTAGGGTGTTTGCCTTGCACGCTGCCAGCCTGTGCTAGCCCGGGTTCGATCCTCTAGCATCCCATATGGTCCCCCGAGCACCGCCAGGAGTAATTCCTGAGTGCAGAGCCAGGAGTAACCCTGAGCGCGGCGAGTGTGACCCAAAAAGCAAAAAAAAATTAAAAAATAAAATAAGAAAGGAATGTGAAAACAAAGGCTCAAACACCTGTTCCTCTCTCTTCCCAGCCCACAAACCAAAGCGACAGAAGACACCTGCATATTTAATCCCAAGAACTAGCCACCCCCTCCTTTCCCTGCCCTGGATAAAATGCACAGATTAGACTGGGCTGATATAGACCAGCCAGCGTTGGTGGTGTGAAATGAATTCGTCACTGCTTTTCTTTGTGCAGAGGTCGGCCAGGACCCGTCACCCTGGGAAGGGACGGCCTCTCGTCCTCGGCTTTGAGTGATGACAAGCTTTATTTTCTTTTAAGACTGCGTGCATTACAACACTCTATTATACAAGTTGCAAAAAAGGCTTTTTCATTTCTTTTGGATTTTTGCATATGACGGTTTTGCATCAGTCACTGCAGGTAGATTGAGCCAGCTTTGTGTTTTTACACATGAAGTCAACTAGATATGACTCAGAATAGATTATACTTCCTTTTATGATTATAGTTCACTACAAAAAATTACCAGGGAGCCCACAAATTAGGCAGTTGCTAAGGAGACTGGGTACCTGGGACAATATGAAAATAGGACCAAAGCAATAGCACAGCAGGTAATGCATTTGCCTTGCACACGGCGACCTGGGTTCTATCCCCAGCATCCCAGATGGTCCCCGAGCACTGCCAGGAGTAATTCCTGATTGCAGAGTAGGAGTAACCCCTAAGCATCACCGGGTGTGACCTAAAAAGCAGAAAAATAAAAGTTTTGCCCTGCCTGACAGTCAAGCCCAAGAGTCAAGAAGGGGAGTCCCGCAGAGGCCCATTGGGGAATTGCCGGATGGCCCAGTCGCCCTGACAGATACCCTGTTTGCCCAGAGATACTCCAGGCGAGGGCTCCTCCAGTTCTACAGAACTGATAGTCCCCCTGAAAACCTGAGGAAAGGCCACAATTTCAGATCTGCTTTTTATTTTTGGGGGAGCCACACCCGGCTGTGCTCAGTGCTGACCGCTGCCCTGCACTCAGAGGTCACTCCTGGTGGACTCGGAGACCTCATAGGGTACCAGGGATGAGGCAGGTCACATGTCCTCCTTAATGTATTGGAATAAAAAATCAGCTTCCGTTAGAGATGATAGAATTTTCAAAATTATGTATCTAGGTGGGTTATTTCTCTTGGGGGGGATGGGGAGCACACACCTTGAGGTGCCCAAGGTTTACTTCTGACTCTGTGCTCAGGGATCACTCCTGTTGGACTCAGGATCATAGGGGTGCCAGGTCAGCCCAGGTTAGCCGCATCCGGGCAAGCACCCGGCTGGCTTGTCTGTCTGACCCCGTAGGTGGGTTACTTCATCTACGCTTTTCACAGCAGAATAGCAAAAAGGACTTTAGACACTGTTACAGAAAGTAGGTGCTTGGTCAGCTGCTGCTCTGGAGATTAATAGATGTCAGATTAAGATAAACTGTGGGCTGAAGCTAGAGTCCAGGGGTTAAGGTTCTTGCCCTACATGCCAGGGTTCCAGCCTGGAACCCTGGCTGGGTCCTGCGAGCAACTCCGGAGCACCACTGGGTGCGATCTTCTCCCACCCCCCAAAGCGTCACCTGCTCTGGGACAGGGGGCTGAGCCTCAGTGGTCGAGCTCGGTGCCCTACACACAGAAGGTCCTGCGCTTGATCCCTGGTACAGCATTCAAAAATAACCCCTCCTATAAGTTCTGCTCAAGCCCGCGCCTCTCATTTTATCTCTTATTTTAGGGCCAGACAATACCTGGTGGCGCTCAGGGCTTACTCCTGGCTCTGTGTTCAGGGCCCACCCCTGGAGGGCTCTGGGGACCCTGCATGTATTGAGTCTCAAGGCAGGCACCCTACTGCTGTACTATCACCCGTCTCCTCCAAAACATAATTTAATTTTTTTTTTTTTGCTGTTTTGGGTCCCACCTAGCAGTGCTCAGGGGTTACTCCTGACTCTTCACTCAGTAATTACTCCTGGCGGTGCTCAGGGGACCATACGGGATGCCGGGGATCAAACCCGGTCAGCCACATGCAAGGCAAATGCCCTCCCCCACTGTACTATTGCTCCGGCCCCGTAATTTTAATTTTGACTTTCAGAAATCATTTGGCGTTGCCCATTTTTCCACAGACCACCCTCCCCTGCTCCAGTTACATGCCCCCATCTGGGGTGGGACCCCACTGTTTGAGAGGCACTAGACCACTGCAAGGAAGCTCGGAGGATTCTTCCTGCATCCTTTCTCTTTCCTACCCTCCGGTGACCTTTAGGCAATGGCAGGTGAGAAGAAAGAGAAATCAGACTTTCAAGACCTTATAATCAAGGACTTGGGCGCGGACCACCACAGCCTGCAAGGGCGAACATGCATCTGCTCTTGGCTCCCAGCTTTCGTCTCTCCACAGGCTGATTGTGTTTCACTTTGCAGGGGGTCGCCTAGTCCTTTGAGGGCCTTGCCCTCCCCCCAGGGAAGCTTGTAACCTAAGACCGGATTCCCTCTGGCTCTAGTCTCACCTGAGCCCTGGCCCTGGGCACCAGCTGATCCCCCTCATTGTCCTCGCACCTGACGGATGCCGAGACCATTCTGTACTCATAGAAATGGACAAAGAGTGGCTTCGGCTTGGGCCCTGTGGCCAGATAAGCACTCAGCAGGGACTTTATTCAAGAGGATCTAAAATAAATATGGGATTTGCAAACTTAAGCCTGATTATGTCAGAACTTTAGGGTCCTTTCTCAGGCTGTATTTGAATACCATGGGCGGGGCGGGGATGGCTCTGCTACTCGATGTATGACTGCAGGTGAATTACTTTCCTGGTCCAGAGTCTGGGACCAGCCCCCTCTTTCTCTCTGTCTCTCCCTCTCCCCCTCTCTCTCCCTCTGCCCCCCCTCTCTGTCACATCGCAGGCGGACCTGATCATCTCAAGGGTACTTTGGCCTAAGAGATAGGATAGGTATTAGGTACTTGGTTTACACACAGCTGATGTGTAAACCATCCCAGTTGGTTACAGCTGATCCCAGTTTGATCCCTGGTACATTATGGTACCAGGAGGACCACCAGGAATGACCCTTGAGCACAGCGCCAGGATGTAGCCTTAAGTATCATTGATGTGGCCCCTCAAAGCAAACAGGACTCTGAGCGGCTCTCCTATCTTCTGTCTTTGGAAGCATTGTGCGGGCTACTTCGTGGACAATCTTCTCTGCCCTGTTTCCCCTGTCCACTACAGAAAAAGAAATGAAACGTGTGTATGTGCAGTCGGGTGCCGAGGCTTGTTCTGATTCCTGCTGCTCGCTAACAAGCATATTCCTCTCCCGGGAGCCGCTCCGCACGGCATCTGTGAAGAGCAGGTGGCGAGGCTAAAGGTGGCCTGGGATGGGGCGGGCGGATGACGGTGATCTGAAGTTGAGGTGATGGGCGGTGGAGCACAGAGGCTGAAATGGTACTGCCTGAAAAATGGGTCCTCGGGCTCCTCTTTTCCTGCACCCTGTCCAAAGGTCCCATAATAATTAATGAGTGATGCGAGGTGGGGATGTCAGCTGTACGCTAGGCGCACGCTGTGTACTGCTCAGCCTCGTCACAGCTCTCGGAGTCCTGGGAGGGAGAGAATTGGATCCCTAGTGTGGCCAGAGGGAGACAGACTCTGTCTGTGTTGTGGCTTCCCTCAGGACTAGGCAGTAGCAAGTCCAACCTGGCCCAGTGGCCAAGCCCTTGCTCTACGGATCTTTCTGTCTGCCTTGTTGAAAGGAACTGGAGGGTTTTTTTTCTTAATTTTACTGTACGCGTGTACTTTTTTTTTAATTATTTCAGCCTTTTGGGTCACACCCAGCAATGCTCAGGGCTTACTCCTGGCTGTGCACTAAGGAATTACTCCTGGTGGTGCTCGGGAGACCATATGGGATGCCAGGGGTTGAACTCGGGTCAGCCGCATGCAAGGCAAACACCCTCCCCCTATACTATCGATCCAGCCCCCAAAGCTGGAGATTTGAGGGGGATATTATTTGTGTGCTGACATGGTTTTACACAGTCACTAAATAAACTATATTTCCATAAAAATGGAAAGTGTTCTGCACTGCCCACTGTGACAGAAAATTGTGATTAGAGTTAGCATAGGTTCTCCAGAATTCTTTATGTGTATACTTTGTATACTGTGTGTATATTTGGTGTACTTTGGTATACTTTCTATGTATATACTTTGCTCTTAACCAGTGGACATATACTATGGATACTGTTTCCGACTTTTTAAATGCATATAAGATATTTTCCATATCAGCCTACTCTCTGTAATAAACATATTCTGTTCTATTACATAGATGGATCATAATTTATTTAACAAGATGAGAGCCAGTTTTGTTTATGGGCATTTCCCAGGCCTGGGATGAGCCTTACACCTGTGTCCTCCTATATTAGTGTAAATATCTGTAGGATGAATGTCCAGGAGAGTGAATGTGTTGAAAGGAATGTGGCTGTCTTGAAATGGAGTACGGCTCCATCCCTGTTCAAGTGCCTATTTGCCATTCTTTTTTTTTTCTTTTTTGCTTTCTGGGCCATACCTGGCAATGCTCAGGGGTTACCCCTTGGCCCTGCACTCAGGAATGCACCCTGTGGGATGCTGGGGATGGAACGTAGGAAAGCTCCCTACCCACTGTACTATCTCTCTGGCCCCCTATTTGCCAATCTTAGTCCTCCCAAATAAACTTCCTCTTCTTGTGGTTTTGATCTCCCCATTTTCAGGACCCGCCCTGAAGCTAGTGGCACTCAGAAAAGTCCAGATAAGGCTTTTCCTCACTACACGCTGCGCACTCAGGGATCCCGACACCCGGCCCCTCTCGTCATTTGGGGAAGCAACACCTCCAGTGTCTGTTCCGGTCTGTCACAGACCCAGTTGGGCCAGAGCAAGCAGCAACCGAGCTGAACTAAGATCTTGACCTGAGAGGACACAGAGTCCCTCCCCTGCCGCGGGGAAGTCACCGACTTCTCGCGGCCATGGTTTCCTCATCTGTACAAGGAAAGGCTTTCGGGAAAGAGCCCTGCCTCTTAACCTCAATAGCCCAAGAGCTTCCGCCCATGGCGAAAGAGGAGCCGCACGAGCAGGAAGTGGGGCAGGAACGTGAAGGTGGGGGAGGAAGTGGGCCAGGATACTCACAGATGCCAGGGTCATTGCAGGTGAAGGTGCCATCCTCGGGGACCAGGTGGGCGTTGTACCTCTGGTTGGCCAACACCTCCGTCATCTCCCTGCTCGCTGCCGCTCCCCATCTTGGTCTTCAGGAAAATCCCGAAGCCAATGTCGGCCCCATCGGATGCAAACTGCCACCTACAGAGAACAGGGCCCGCCTTGCCTCAGTCATGCTTCTGTCTACCTGGGGCCCTTCAGGGCTGCCCCCTCCCCATCCCGCCGCAGGGGTCTCACAGCAGTCCCTGCTGCTGCAGCATGCCTGGGCCCCTACCTGAGCACACAGCCCGGGAAAAGAATCTCATACTCCACTTGGTGGGACGAGCCCCGGGCGATCTGCACGCTGTGCTCATACTGCTGTTTCACCTGGTCGCGCCACGTAATACTTCTTGGGGATGTCCCCGCCATAGTTGATCTAGAAGCAAACAGAGCGTGGGGTGAGCAACAGGGGTGCCTGTGAGCCGGGCTCCCCTGGTCAGCACCAGCCCCTGGTAGCCTTACCTTGGATTTGCACTTGGTGTTTCCATCTGGGTCAGTCATGGTGCCCCCGCATCCACAGGTAGCTGGTCAGGGCTAACATGTTTCAGCAAAATCTCCTTCCAGTTTGCTGGCAGGAAGAGGGAAGAAAGGAGAAAAGGACTATAGCGCACACAGTTGACACAAAGAAGTAGAACATGCATGCTAGGGCTGTGCCCAACTCTGGGGGTGCACAGGAAGAGCCGTAACCCAGAGATCACCTGGGCCGGGACCCAGGCCAGTCCCACTGCCTCTGGCTGCTGAGCTGGTCGCTTTATTCTGTGCTTTGCTTCTCCAGCCCTGGAGGGTCTGAGCAGAGGAAGGTGGGCTAAGTGCTTGAGAGGGTTTTGAAACTGTAAAGTGAGGGCCAGAGCCATAGTACAGTGCACGCGCCAACCCAGCTTCAATCCCCGACATTTAATTTGGTTCCTGGAGCTCCACCAGGAAGCGATCCCCCAAGTGCAGAGCCAGGAGTAATTCCTGAGCACCGCCGGGCATGGCCCCAAACCAAAACCAAACAAACTGTACAGTGCCCTTTACAGTTTCATTCACTTGTGTGAATGAAAGTGGATCGTCACACCGGCAGGTGACCCAGGTCTTAGGAAGGAAGGGCGGAAGGATACTGGGGCCATGACGTGAGTATACTCCGGAGCATACTCCAGACCCCACTTTGGCCTCCACATAGCGGTGCTCAATTATTCCCCCATCCCGGAAGTGACTGCATCCTCCAGTGACCCCAAAGTAGGTTTACCCCAGCTGCGGTTTCCTGAGGCTCTTGAACTGCTGGTCCATTCGGGTTTGGGTGTTTTGTTTGTTTGTTTGTTTGTTTGTTTGTTTTGCTTTCTGGGTCCCACCCGGTGATGCTCAGGGGTTACTCCTGGCTCTGCACTCAGGAATTACTCCTGGCAGTGCTCCGGGACCATATGGGATGCCGGGGATCAAACCGGGCCAGCACAGGTCGGCCGCGTGTAAGGCAAACGCCCTACCCACTGGACTATTGCTCCGACCCCCTGGGTGTTTTTTTTAAGAGATGAAGGCCAAGGGGCCGGAGTGATAGCCCAGCGGTAGGGCGTTTGCCTTGCATGCGGCCAGCCTGTGCCGGCCAGGGTTCGATCCCGCATCCCATATGGTCCCCGAGCACCGCCAGGAGTGATTCCTGAGTGCAGAGCCAGGAGTAACCCCTGAGCATAGCCGGGTGACCCCAAAAAAAAAAAAAAAAAGAGATGAAGGCCATGCCCGGAGTGGTGGCCAATGAGGGTCTAGTGCTCAGGGCCCCACACCCAGCCCAGTGTCCACTGCCCGGGTCTAGAGCTGTCTGTCAGGATGCCCTTTCCTGTGCATGGTAGGAGAGTTGGGGTCCAGCACGACCAATGCTGAGAACCACAATGCGGAGGCCCCAGCACCAGCCCACACAGTATGTAGATGCTGGCAGCCTTTCCGTGCTGACTCGACTCTGAGGGGAAGCAGCTCCCAGTCCGCCCAGCCTGGCGGTGCCCAGGGACACCCAGAGGCTATGCTGAGCCCACGCCACCCTAGAGCTCCGTGGCTGTCCTCTTGCTTTCACCTGTGCGGTGACCAGCCCAGAAAGAATGTCCTCCCTCGTCTGAAGAGCCTTCTCAGCCCGAGGCAGGTCCGCCTGAAAGAGTTTCAGGTGTGGGTGGGAGAACAGGCAACCTCGGAGGCGCCACTGCCAGGAAACCAGCAGTCTCGGCTGTGTTTGGGGGAGCCGGGAGAAGAGCCCAAACTCCTCTCAGCCTCTTGCCCAGATTGTGGGTTTCATTTCCCAGCTCAGCTGGAGAATTTGGACAAGGCCAGGAGCATTCTTCCCATCAGGCGCAGAGAGAAAGAAACCGAGGCAGTAAGCAATCAGGCAACAGAACCAGGCGAGTCCCTGGGGCTTCCTTGGGAGCTGCCCAACCTGCTTGCCTCACCTACGGGGTCCTGCCCATGTGCAGCGGGAAACTGCCACTGTTCTTGTGGGTGTTTGGGTTTTCATTTTGTTTGTTTTTGGGGTTACACCTGGCAGTGTTCTGGGCTTACTCCTGGCTTTGTGTTCTGGGGTCACTCCTGGTAGTGCTTGGGGGGGGCCATATGCTGTCCTGGGGATCAAACCAAGGTTGGTACCATCTTAACCCCTGTACTACCTCTCTGGTCCAGAACCTCCACTTTCAGTTAGTGTCTTTACATAGAACACAGGTTCAGCCACAAGCCTTCCTGGAGTCCGTCCCAGTAAACCTCCAGCCTTTCTCTCGCGTCACTCCACTTAATGTCCCAGCAAAACTACACTCAGGGCTGTCCCGGGCAGACTTGATTCCCACATGCCCTCCCTTTCTTTGCCTTTGTGCCCTTGTATGCTCCCTCCTTCCTGGCATACCCAGCCCTTACCCACCACTGCCAGCTCATCAATCGCTCGGTAATTCCGAGATCTCCAGACTGGAGTGTTCTCCAAAGCACCAGACTCAGGTTTCCCAGGGACAGTGCATCCCACAGGCTCAGGCCAGAGAGAGGACCAGGCTTAAGGAGCTTCTGTGGTTCCCAAACACCACTAGCAGCGACCCCGCCCCATGCCCCAAACAGAGCCTGGAGTTTCCCCTAGCACCCACCAGGTGTAGCCCAACCCTTTCTCCAAAAAAATACAAACCCAGGGATCGAGCGATAGCACAGCGGATAGGGCATTTGCCTTGCACAGATTCAATCCCTAGCTGACCCGGGTTCAATTCCTGACAGCCCATATGATCCCTCAAGCACTGCCAGGAATAATTCCTGAGTGCAGATCCAGGAGTAACCCCTGAGCATCGCCAGGTGTGACCCCCCAGAAACATACAAAACTAAATTTCCTGAAACTTCAACTTTATTTTCCCAGTAGGCCTATAACACCCCCCCATCTGCTGAGGCTCCCAGGCCAGACCTCGGGAGTCATTCCAGATGTTCTTTCTCCCTTATTCCCAATACCCAATCGCTGGAGCTCTGCTGTTCCTGGTAAGTCTTGGGCCCTCCTGTGTAGCCCAACTGTGTCTGTGCCAGCTCAGGCCACTTACAGCACCTCCTGCGTGAACTATGGTGCTGATGGTGCAGTGGCACCTGGTCTTCACATCTTGCCAGCAGTGGCCTGTACTGTCCTGTCCCCGCTTCTCAGCCGGTGCCCCATGTTCTGTGGGACCTGGCTTCCGCCCTGCCGTGCACTCTGACCCAGTGTCTATGCCTGGGCGTGGGAGGATTCCACTTCGGGGCCAGTCTGCCTAGTAGCTCCCTGTCTTGCTTCACCTGGATGCTGCCGAATCATCCCTGAGTGCTCCCTGAGGCATGCAGGACTCCTCCCTAGGTCACGAGTGGGGAGGGCATCCCACTGGCAGGGTCCACCCATGAGACAGCCCGTCCTCTATACATACACGCAAGTCAGGAGATCAGAGCTCCTTGGGGATTCAAACCTCCTCGCCTTTGCATCTGGCACCGAGACCTGGCCTATCACAGGCGGCTCATCAAATCAGCCTCTGCCCCAGCCACCTCCAGACCCCTCTCTTACACTTCCAGGGCCTGTCCTGATTTATCTTAGCTTTTTTGGGGTTTTGTTTTGGGGCCACACCTGATGATGTACAGGGGTTACTCCTGGCCCTGTGCTCAGGAATCACTTCTGGCAGTGCTCGGGGAACCCTATAGGATGCCAGGGATCGAACCCAGATTGGCCACGTGCGAGGCAAGTGCCCTCCCAGTGTGCTCTGGCTCTGGTCCCATCTCTTGACAACCTTTTCCTACTTGGACACTGTCCGCCCCTTTAGGGACTTTCATTCATCTCTGAAGCTAAATACTAAGCCCAGCACTTTCTCAGTGTTTTCTTTTTTCTTTTATTTATTTATTATTTTTTTTGGATGTTGGTTGGAACTATACCCACTGGTGCTCAGGGCTTACTCTTGCTCTGTACTCAGGGGTCAGTCGCTCCCGATGGTACCTGGGGGACCATATGCAGCACTTGGATCCAACCAGGGTTAATGGGCATGCAAGGTAAGCAGCTTAACACCTGTACTGTTTCTCCAGCCCCAGGGCCGAGCACTTTCTTCTAGAATGTTCCAGAGGGAGTTCTGAAAACAGAACAGGCAGACCCCAAGTTGGGTCCTGCTTACTCCTGGGTTCTACTGCCAGCAACCAGCAGGGGGAGCCTGTGACCACTCCCCTCCAGCCCTGGTCATTTGGGGCTATGTATGGAGCCTCAAAACAGTCGGGAAGAGAGTTGGCGACTCACCCCCCAGGACCATGATCTTCTTTCGGGTGTCCTCGCTCAGGAAGGGTTTGACGAGGTTGTAGGCCACGGGGAACAGTTTGGGGGCTGGAATAGAGAGCAGGCGATATGAGGCTGGGGCCGGGGGCATGCTGTCCCTAACAATGTCCTCCGCAGTCCCGTCAGGCCACACGTGCCCCAGTGCCCCAGAGCCCACGTGGGCAGCCCCAGGCAAGAGACTGGGATTGGGCACCACTGTATGGAGCAGAGCCCGGGTGGCCGGGATGCCCGGACACCCCCGGCTTTGTGACTTGTACAGGGGTCTGTGTGTGTGTGTGTGAGTGTGTCAAGGACTGGTCTCCTAGCCGGGTCCTTGAGACCCCTTCAGCTTCCTCTGTTGACTCTCCTGAATCTACCCCCGTGACAGCGGTGGCCCCTCTGTCCCCTTGGGTTTTATCACAGGTAGTTCCCATCTTACCTTTAATAACAAAAAGATGCTTCAGTGTTTCAGGATAATTTTCCTCAAACATGCAGAGAAACTGTGGAAACAAAAAGTACTGAGTCCCGTAGGCTCAGCCCTCTGTGTCGTGGGGGGAAAGACTCTACTTCCTCCAAGCTAGATGCTGCCCCTGTCGCCTCTCCCATCCCACGGGCATCCTGGCCAGGGGGCCCACTCCCGCCACCTCCCGCACCTCCCCCGGCCTGCCCCTGACCTCTCCATAGGCCTCCACAGCCGGCTTCCAGAGATGCTTCAGGCCCAGCCCCTCACAGTCATAAATCAAGGTGATGGTCTCCACCTTCTTCCCCAGCTGCAGGGGGAACAGAGGAGCAGAAAGTCACACGAGGCGCCCGCCACAGAAGCCCACCCCAGTTCCCAGTAAATGCCCGTGGTGCCAGACCTCTGACAATGTGACCTGGGACAGGATCACATCTAGGGTTTCCCCGCACTGAGGTCACCAGCCCAGCCAGAACTGGGGCCCAGACAAGCCACTCCTCCTGCCCAGGCTTCGTGTTCTCAGCCAGTAAAGGACTGGGTGGATCCAGATGGCGGTTTGACCTGGAAGCCTCCCACTTCCTGTGCTCTCGCTGCCTGCTCACCTCCCAGGCCCAGGTGCCCCGGCCCAGCCGAAACCCTCAGGGCACATCCTTATCCCTTGCTTCTTGGCAACCCATAGCCCTATGTGTGTGGGTGAGTGTGGAATGTTCCAAACCATCCCACTGTTTGGTTGCTTCTTCCGTTCTTCCTCTCTCTCTCTCTCTCTCTCTCTTTCTCTCTCTCTCTCTCTCTGCTTCCTTCTTCCTTTTCATCCTCTCTCTCTCTCTCTCTCTCTCTCTCTCTCTCTCTCTGTTTTTGGGGCCACACCTGGCGAAGCTCAGGGATTACTCCTAGCTCTGCAATTCAGGAATCACTCCTGGTGGTGCTCAGGGACCATATGGGATGCTCAGGATCGAACCTGGGCTGACCGGGTGCAAGGCCAGTGCTCTGTACTATCTCTTAGGCCCTAGTTGGCTGCATTTTTACAGGCGCCAGTTGGCTGTATCTTTACAGGGGCCACATATCCTGGTCTTGGTTGAGGGTTTCAGATCCTGCTCTCAGGCAAGGACTCTACTATCCTCTCAGAATACTGTCTCAGAGAAGAGGAGTCTCTGATTGCCTCCACACTGGAGGTGCCCAAACACTCCCAAGGGCAGGGTGGCCTGTGACGAAGGTTTCCTGGCACCCAGATAAATGAGAGGGGAAAAAGAACCCACGAAACCCACAGTAACGCGGGACTTGGGGTCACACCTGGTGGTGTTCAGGAGATAGTCCTGGCCCTGTGCTCACTCCCATTGGTGCTTGGAGGACAGGTTAGCGCTGAAACTAGAACCCGGGTCGCCTGCACACACAGCATGCTCTCTTGTCCACTGAGCAATCTCCCTGGTTTGTTTTCTTTCTTTCTTTCTTTCTTTCTTTCTTTCTTTCTTTCTTTCTTTCTTTCTTTCTTTCTTTTCTTTCTTTCTTTCTTTCTTTCTTTCTTTCTTTCTTTCTTTCTTTCTTTCTTTCTTTCTTTCTTTCTTTCTTTCTTTCTTTCTTTCTTTTCTTTCTTTCTTTCTTTTCTTTCTTTCTTTCTTTCTTTCTTTCCTTTCTTTCTCTTTCTCTCTCTCTTTCTTTCCTCTCTTTCTCTTTCCTCTCTTTCTCTCTTTCCTCTTTCTTTCTTTCTTTCTCTCTTTCCTCTCTTTCTCTCTTTCCTCTCTTTCTCTCTTTCTTTCTCTCTTTCTCTCTTTCTCTCTTTCTTTCTTTCTTCACTAAAGTGAGCTGATTTAAAGGCCTGCCTTTTTATTCTGAAATAATCTCCCAGACCCTCACCTTTTTTTTAAGTCTGGCAGGCACTCTCCCATGGGACCATCTCCCAGACCCTCACCTTTTCAGTCTGACTGGCACACTCCCGCTGGAGCATCTCACAGTCTCGCATTTTGGTCTTGAGTAAGTCCTGTTTGCTGGCTGAGAAGAGCAGCCCCTTGGTGTCCAGAGGTCCGATGACATCGTACCAGATGGGGCAGCCTTCCAGGTCATAGCCACACATGCCCCTGCCATATACAGTTGGATCACCTGGGTAGGGACAGGGCAGGCAGGTGAGTGCTGTCCAGGGCTTTCCCCTCAACTGCCTTCTCCTGGCTGCCAATGAACACCCATGCAGAGGACCAGGAGGGGTCCCTGGGCATTTGGGAGGCTCCCAGAGCACAGATGGGAGTGTAACAGCCTGGCCCAGGGGTCACTTCTCCTCACCTCTGGAGGCTGCCAGCTCATGATGTTTTCAATGTCCTTTTGCTTCCGAAATTCCACATGCTGCAAACACATAATTAACAAGGGCTTGAAAAAAAACAAGGCTGGGAGGGCTGGGAGGGAAGGAGAGGGCAGGGCACTTGATTGGTACCTAGTAGAAGGTGACAAGGACACACCCTAGGTGGATCACCAGAAGGGTGACCCTTCACCAGAAGGGACAGCCCGGTGTAAAGGACTCAAGAGAACAGAGGATCATTCCCGGGAGCCTCAGAACTATGAAAAAATCTGTTTCTGGGGAAACACGCTTTGTAGATCTGTCCCCGAGGGCTCAGGCAGTAGTGGTCCGCACATATGACTGACTCAAGCCCAAGGCTCTGATCAGAGAGGCAGGGGTGGGCAAAAGTCCAGAGTTTAAGACTCTAAGGCAAGAACAGAGGCATTTGTGAGAGTCGGTGCCAAGCAGATCTCACCTTCCGGAGCATGGCCTCGGACTTCTGCAGGTCAAAGCTTCTTGCTGTAACAGGGAAACAGAGGCAGGGTCAGGCCAAGGAAGGACAGGCTCCCTAGACCCATCCTGGGACGGGCTCCTTCGCATCCACACCTCTGTGGCCACTCAGACCACACCAAAGGCAGAAGTTACTTGGAGACCCCTCATTGAAAGCACCCAGGTACAATCCTAAGCGCTGGAGCTGGGGTCAAGGTTCGGGGCGCTCAGAAGATGCAATCAGGTGAAAGGATTTTTTTTAAATCTCTTTTCCGAAAGAGCGAACCCTGGACCCCCTTATCGAACCCTGGGCCCCCTTATCATGAACCTTCCCTTTGGCACTGAGTAAATCTCCCACATCATAGTCTTGACATCCCGTTCGGAGCACTGAACCATGATTCAAAGATGAACAGAGCTACCCCACACCTGGGCTGGAGCCAGGGGCACCCCAGAAGAATGAACGGTCTGCCCTGCCCCGTCCACAGCCCCGGGAGCCCTTCCCCAGGGCACCAGGAGAGCTTCAGACTTAACAATGGTCCAAGCCAGTGACTGCACCTGCGAAGCCCAAGGAGTTGTCCTAAACCACAAAGACTTTACTGGCTCCCTACCCCACCCCCACACACAACCACCTGCTCCAAGGTATGCCAAGATGCCAGCTGTACCCAGATAGGCAGCCCGGGGCTCTCAAAGTCAAGACAGGCATCCTGGATCACATCGCCCCCATCTCTGGCCTCCAGCTGGGTTTCGGGCCCACCTAAGTAACTTCCCTTTGGACAGCTTTCAGTGCTGCGTGCTGCCTGGAGCACGCCTCTGTCTTCATACTTCGCCCTGAAGCCTAAGAGCTTTCCTGGCAACCACCACCCCCCCCCAACTCTGGCGGCGCTTACAGTCAACTGAAAACCCAAAATCTTTTTCACCTGCGCTGCTACTAAGCCCCTGCCCGCATGTGGAGAGGCGACTTTCTGGCTCCATCATCTCTACCGTATTTCATCTCCTGACAGCTCAGCTTGATTTCATCCTTCACTATTTTTTTTTTTTTGTGGGAAGAGGTTGGGGGCCATAGCAGGTGGTACTGAGGGGAAGGGGGCTACTCCAGGCACCATGTTCAGGGTTCTCTCCTGGCAGTGCTCGGCAGACCATGCAGTACCGAGGATGGAACCCGGACCTCCCACCTGCATAGCCTGTGCCCTGCCCACTGAACTGTCTCCCCAGTCTCCCAGAGCTTCGGCGATCCAGACTCTGACCTATGACCAAGCTTGCCATATCAGTGTCCTGTGTGGATCTGATGACAGCCTTGGAACTAGGCTCAGACACGCTGTCTGTCCTCTCTCCCTCAGTTCCTTTTATCAGTGCTCTGGGAGTGGCTGTACACAGAGATGCATCAAGAGATTTCACCACACTGGCAGTGCTCAGGGCTGACTCCTGGCTCTGTGCTCAGAGACCACGCCTGGCAGTGCTCAGGGAACTGATGGGGTACAGGGAATCAATGTACTTGACCTGCTAAACTATTGCTCCAGCCCTTATCACATATTTACACAACTGAGAAGCCCTCACTAGCTTCAGGAAGTTCCTCCTGGCTGCCCCTGCTTCCATCATGTTGTCATGGCAACAGGCTTAGGTTGGCAGCTCCACCACCCCCTTCTCCTGTTTGACCTGGGATGAGAGACTGCGCACCTTTGAATCCCCTAATGAGCTGAGACACTTGGATGACAAACACCCCCAACTCCTTTCTTGACAGGGAAACTTGGGGGGTCCTGAACACTCCCCTGGGCGGCACAGCCTATCGTGGGGCACCACCATCTTCCAGGAGCGAAACAAGCTGGCAAACTCAAATGCTTTATCTCCAGGACACTCTCTGGTCTTCTAGAAAGGGCCTGTCCCCAGTCACCACGGGCCCCTGTAGGTCACTGCTCTAGGCCTCCCTGTCCACTGATTCGGGCCTTCGGCTGCCCGAGTGAGGGGCTGCTCGAAGCACAGCTCAGCTACTGGCAGCTGGAGAGATCGTACTGCGTGGAAGGCACTTGCCTCGCACACGGCCAACCCTAGTCTGCCACCACATATGGGCTCCTGAGCACCACCGGGAGCAATCCTTAAGCGCTGAATTGAGGTTGCCCCCGAGCAAGCAGGTATAATCCAAGCACCCCCCAACACTCCCAATTCTTAGTCCCCGAAAATGGAGGCTCAGGTCAGCTCCACCTTCCTCCTGGGCCTCCCACCATCTTCTCTCTTCATCTTGCCTTCACCTGTCCCTCCCTGCTGGGGTGCTCAGAGCTCAGCCTACTCAGTGGCAAGCAGAGAGGGATCTGGTGACCTGCTGTCAGAGAGGGATGGGAGAGATCTGAGCCCGCGGGGGTAAAGGAGAGAGCCCAAATCTAACTCACACCTAGGTCAGAAAGAGACGGTCTGCCAATCAGCTTGCACCTAGCAAAGGTTTCCTGTAGAATCCACAGGGGAAAGAGGAAATACAACTTTAAAAAAAGAACCAAAAAGCCTCATTGAAATTCATAGTAGAATGTGAGCAGGCTGAGCTCTTGCCTGGGCAATGTGAGAAACAAATAAAGTGCAGTGGAGACACAGTTGAAAAGGGCAACCGTGGCTCGCCGCAAGGTTGCTGGCCAGGAAACAGGGAACCCTAACATCCTGCCTTGATTCTGCTTTGCAGAGGCTGTGTGTCTGCAGCTAAATGTCCTTCCCTCTCTGGGCCCTGTCTTTCCCTCTGGCAGATGACTTCTGCGATCGCCATTAGACTTGGGGAATTGTCCAGGCTTTATGGTTTCCTAGATAAAAGAGAACTGCCTTCTGTTGAACAGTTCTCACGGCAGCTCTGGGGTCTGTTTGATCATCTTGTAGCTGGCCCTTTAAGACAGCAACAATGGGGTGGGGGACAGCCTTTTCCTTACCCTCTGGAGTGACCCCTGTCCCTACTCAGCCCCAAGAACTGAGCAGGAAGTAGCCCCTCAGTAGCCCCAGTATCATCCAACACCCAAACCCAAAATGAACCAAAATTATGGGGGCCGGAGCAATAGCACAGTGGGTAGGGCGTTTGCCTTTCATGCAGCCAACAGGGGTTCGATCCCAGCATCCCATATGGTCCCCTGAGCACTGCCAGTAATAACCCCTGAGTATCGCTGGTGTGACCCAAAAAAGCAAAAAAAAAAAAAAAAAAAAAAAGAACCAAAATTAAATCTTGTATATAAAATATACATAATATAGAAAATATAAATATAAAATACATAAATATAAAAATAATATAAATATAAAAATATATAATAAAATATATTTTTTCTCCTTCATTGGGAGGAGAAAAGTGCCTGCCACAGAGGAAAGCTGGGGGGGCAGAGAGGGAAACTGAGGATACTGGTGGAGGTAGAGAGCACTGGAAAGGGATAGTGTTGGAACAATATACACCCGAAACTCAATACCTTTGTAGGGGCCGGAGCGATAGCTCAGCAGGTAGGGCATTTGCCTTGCACGTGGTCGGCTGATGCCGGCCCGGGTTCTATCCCCGGCATCCCATATGGTCCCCCGAGCACCGCCAGGAGTAATTCCTGAGGGCAGAGCCAGGAGGAACCCCTGAGCATTGCCGGGTGTGACCCAAAAAAGAAAAAAAAAAAAAACCTTTGTAATTCACGGTGATTCTATTAAAAAAAAGAATCCCCCAGCCCTGGAGTGACTCTACCACCTCTGGGTGGATGACAGGGTGAAAGGGCGGCTGTGGCCATCTGAGGCTTTTGGAGGCACCTCCAGAGGTGTGTGCAGGGGACCCGTGTGGGCCTCCTGGAGGCACGTGCCCTGCTGTCAGCCAGCAGCCCTCAAAAGTGTGTCAGCACTTCCTCTTCCGTTTCTGCATAAAAAGTACTTCCTGTCACCTGACCCCAGTCACCCATGCACCGAGCCTGATGGGTCTGAATCTTTCGGGGTCTGATTCTACATCACAACTTCATCTCTGCTCGTCTAGCCCAGGGGACTTTCTTATTTTCGTGTCTGGGAAATGTGTTTCTAGAAAGAAAGAGAAAAGCGCTGAGTCCAGAGAGGGTGGTACAAGGCTGGAATCACGGGGCGAGGGACATGGAGGACGAGGTGTCAGAGGTAGGAACGTGTTCAGTTCCTCACACTCGTGCAGCTTCACATCAGACCTAGTGACGGGGCCCGGCTCCCCGGCTCCTCTCCCCTCCCAGCCAGCAGCCCACATGGTACCTGCTCACCCCTGGCCTCAGGGCCACCGCCAAGAGGGGCAGAGCTAGGACCAAGGGGCTCGGAAGCCTGCTGGTACTTAAGGGGAGTCTTATCAACCTGGGTCAGGCTGCTGACCCTCCCTCTGTCCCTGCCAACAGCCCCCTCCCTCAGGCACTCCCCAGGAGCCAGGACTCTGGCTCTGAACTTGACTGTGCCTCTGTGTGATGCCTTCCACAAGGCCCACCTGCATGACTGCATCAGCAGGTGCCAGGACACTGCTCACAGAGGCCCCAGCACTCTGCAGCTCAGCCCTAGGACCGGCCTCTGAGCCTCGCCGGCAATACCTGTCCACAGAGAGCGCTACGAGCAGCCAGGGAGCTTTTGGGCTGAGCAGTGATTACTCCAGACCCTCCCATGGCCAGGGCAGGTTCCCAGAGGGTGCTCTTGGGTGAGCCACAACAAGCCCGTGGGCCCCCACCTCCCTTTCTCCCCTGCCTCCCCTCACCTCGCAGCCAGCGCAGCAGGTAATAGTCATCGGAGTTTGGCAATACGGGCAGCACATCCCGGAGGTTCTCCCGAAACTGTGGGGAAAAGCAGCTACGTGAGTGCCCCATGGCTCCCCTGACCTCCCTCTGCCTGGGCTCCCCATCTCCCGGAGCAGAGGCTGGACTCTGCAAGGCGGGCCCCTGAGAGTGCAGGGTGGATGGTGGGGAGTGGGGAGGTGTCAGTTTCTCCTATCCATTTTACAGACGCGGGAATTAGCGCTCAGGGAGGAGAAGCAACAGGGCCAGGGTCAAAGAGCGACTCGCGCAGGGCTGGGACACAGCCTGGGTCTATGAGGCTGAGAGGCCGGCATTCCGCCCACAGGGGCCTCAGTAACAGAACGGGAGCGTGTGCTGGGGTGTGGGGTGGGGTGACTTCCGAGGGGAAACTGGACGTTGGAACTGGGCTGGGAAGAAGGCAGTGCAGGAGAAGGGGAGGAGGGACGGGGCAGTATAGGGCGAGCAGAGCAAGAGAGGTGGACAGTGACCCCAAGTGACGGCCACACCCACTACTCTGTGACCATGTGTCCGGCCTCATGCCTTCTGCCCCAGTCACCTTACCTTGCCCTGTCACTGACCTGGGGACATCGGCAGCACAAACCAACACAGATTGGCCACCTCTGCCCCTGGCTTAGGCCAGTCAAGGATCCAGACTGGCCCTCCCAGGCCCTGGAGGCTCCAGGGCAAGGCTCCTATTACCAAGGACCCTACCCAGCCCTTCGGTCCCACTTTAATCACCACCTAATCCCTTCTCTGCCTAACTTGCAGATCCGTCATAAAACCTGGAACCTCCCGATCCGGTCTCCCGGGATGGAGGAGCCGAGACTGCGGCAGAGATCTCACAGGCTGACATCCACACTGCCCCCGGACCCACACCTTGGCCCCAGGCATGGACACTTCCCGGCTTTCCTTCTGGGCCCACAAACCTGGTCCTAATCAGCTCTGCTTCCAAGAACCGCTCACCTGCCAGAGTGGCCTGGACCACAGAGGGGAAGGGGACGTCGCTGTCCTCTCTCTGCCCAGGAGCCGGTAGGCAAAAGCAGGGCTGCCGGCCCCTTCCAGAAAGGGGCTGGTGTCAGCTCACAGGAACCCCCAGTGCTCCCAGACCTCACTATTGCCGGTTTCCCCCTTCCACCTCAGAGGGTCCAACCTCCATCTCATGTCCAGGAGCAAAGGGCAGAGCGCCACGGCCACTCGCTGCCCATGTAGGAGCTATTCAAGAACCCCAGAAGGGCTGCCCTGGAGCTTCTCCCGCCTGCCCCGGGCTGACCAAGAGGAAAACCTCCCGGAAATGGGAGGAAACCTGGGGCCCTGCCCCCGACCTCCCCCAGGGCCCGGCTGCCAGTTCCGAGAATAAATGCCGCCTTTGTGCCCCTCGGCTGCCTCCGAGGGCTTCCAAGCAACCACTTCTTCCCAGGTGGCACCACCCTGGGCTCCTACAGGGCTGGGGTGGCCAAACTTCCCCGGGGTCCCCCCAGGCCAGAACCGACAAGGAAGAGGGGAGTCCCGGGGACGCCGGCCGCTAGGTGAGGCGAGAGGCTGACCCCTACCCCGGGGCCGCGGACCCCTTTCTTCCACCCGGTCCTCTCCCGCGTCGCGGCCGCCCGGGACCGAGGACCACGGCCCGGCGCGCGGGGCCCGGGGCGGCCGAGGGCTCACCTTGGCCAGTGCCTCCTGCTGCTTGGGGCTCAGGTCTCCGACTCTGCCGCTCATCGTGGCCGGAGCTCCGGCGCGGCGGCGGCGGCGGCTGATGGAGCAGCGACTGGTGGGCTGGCGCCGGAGTCCGGTCCCAGCGTCTGTCCAGGGCCGCCGGCCCCGCCTTTTAAAGGATCCCGCGGGGCGGGGCGGGGCCGGGCGGGCGGGATGCGGCGCGCGCGCGCTCCGACGCAGAAGGTTGGGGGGTGGGGGCACCCCGGCGCGCGCCTCCAGTCCCAGACCCCGCCACCCCCGGGCTGCACCCCGCGGCCGGCCTCCCAGCGCCGAGCAAGAGGGGGTTTTCGTCCCGAACATACCTTTCGCTCTTGGAACGTACCTTGCGACCTTGGAACACTTTGGGACTCAGTTTCCCTAGCTAGATGCTATGGAACAAGTGCTTCGGAGCTCAGGGTCCTTCTAAGCCTCAGAGCTCTGCGCCGGACTAAGGGTGCCGCTGGGGCAGGGCCGCGGGAGCAGGGACCAGGTGCCCCAAACATACCGGCTAGTGCCGGTCTTGGGGGTCCGCGGCGTTGGTCTTTTCCCTCCCGGGACCCCTGCCCTCCTGTCCAGCGGTGGATTTGGAGCCGCCACTAGCCTGGAGCTTTCCTTTCTTCTTTTTAATTTGTCTCTTCTTTCTTTTTTCCTTTTTTATGGTTTTTTTTTTCTCTCCACATTTTGTCTTTTTGGGTCACACTCTGCAATGCTCAGCGGTTACTCTTGGCTCCGCACTCACGAATTACTCCTGGCGGTGGCTGGCGGGGTCCATATGGGATGCGGAGGATTGAACCCGGTGAGTTCCTACTCGCTGTACTATCCCTCCCACCCTAGCTTGGAGTCTTTTTTTTTTTTTTTTTTTTTTTTTTGAGGGAGGGGGGAGGAGAGTTTGGGTTACACCAAGCAATGCTCAAGGGTTACTCCTGGCTCTGCACTCAGGAATTACCCCTGGTGATGCTGGGGGGACCATATAGGATGCTGAGGATCGAACCCGGTGGGCTGCATGCCAGGCAAACGCCCTACCCGCTGTGCTATCGCCCCGGTCCCCGCCTGGAGCCTTTCAATGCAGTTGGTCTGGCAGGCTGAAGGGGCAATAAAGAACCGATCCCGTCTCCCCATCAGTCAGGACCTATGTTGATGCTTCTTCATATTTTTATTCTGTTGTTGTTGGTTAGAGTTTTTTTTTATTATTGAGGAGGGGTTATTGTTTTTGCTTTTTGTTTTGTGATATTCTAGGGCTATTCCTGGCTTATTCACTTTCACCTCAGGGGATGGTGAGCAAGTATCAGAAGCTCCATCTTGCTTGCGGACAGGCTTCCCTCTCCAGTCCACAACCAGAACTTATTCCAGCCCTATAGGAATCATTAACCCCAACCCTAGAGGCTAGGCCATGCTAGGACAGGAGCTCCACCCTCATTCTCAGGGTGCTAGCACCTGAAGAAACGTTTTCGCACCAACTCCTGTCTCCAGAGTAGTTGGCCCTTGAGAGACCAAGCCCCAGGACAGAAGTGAGACTTGGGATAGCAGGGCTGGGAGGAGCTGAAAAGCCAAGCTGGGCTTGACCCGAGGCGAGGAGGGACCAATGTCACACATCACTGGGGGACCATATGGGATGCCGAGGATTGGACCCTCCGCATCTTGCAGTTTTCCTCCAGGGCTTAAGGGACTATATGAAGTCTCAGGGATGAACCCTGGTTAGGTAGTATGAGTCGAGGGCCCTACTTGCTGTACTATTGCTCCTCCGTTGGCATAAACGGTCGCTTCCCACTTGAGAGACAGAAGATCCAGGTTTGCACAGAGATAATACAGGGGTCCAGGCGCGTGCCTAGCACCCTACAATCTCCGGTATCCCATATGGTCCCTGAGCACTGCCAGGAGTGAGCCCTGAGCACTGCTGAGTGTGGACCAAATACTCACCTTCCAAAATTGGCATTTAAGTCCTAAATTCCCACTTCTTTTCTGGGAGGGGGCACATACCTGGAGATGCTCTGGGGTTACTCCTGGCTCAGCACTCAGGACTTATTCCTGGTAGTGCTTGAGGGACCATTTGGGATACTGGAGATTGAACCCGGTCGGTTGCATGCAAGGCAAATGCCCTCCCTGCTGTACTATCACTCCGCCCCTAAATCCCCAACTGCTTTTTTTTTTTTTTGCTTTTTGGGCCACACCCGGCAATGCTCAGGGGTTTCACCTGGCTCTGCACTCAGGAATTACTCCTGGCGGTGCTCGGGGGACCATATGGGATGCGGGGATTGAACCTGGGCGGCATGGGCCAGCCAGCGTGCAAGGCAAACACCCTACCCGCTGGGCTATCGCCCGCCCCGGCTTTTTTTTTTTTTTTTTTTTTGCTTGTTGGGTCACACCTGGCTATGCTCAGGGGTTACTCTGGCGGTGCTCAGGGGACCATATGAGATGCCGGGATAGAACCCGGGTCTGCCGCATGTGCTATCACTCTAGAGCCTAAATCCCCAACTTGTTTGTCCGAGCCTTCTCTCTCCTTCACTACATGGGGAGACAACGGGTGAAGAGAAAGGAGCTGGAGCTAGGTGTGGGCGGGAGCCACAATACAGGGGCTAAAGCACTCGCCTTACACACAGCTGCCCCAGGCTCGATCCCTGACATCACATATGGTGCCCCGAGCACCGTCAGGAGTGCTCCCTAAGCACAGAGACAGGAGTAAGACATGCTGGTTGTGGCCCCCCCACAAAACTACAAATAAATAAAAGGATAAGGGATTAAGATGTACATTACACTAAGAGCAGGGCCAGACAAGGGCTTTCCCTCTTGCGACACACCTCACTCTGCCCCACACAGGCCCCCCATTTGCCATCTCTGGGTCGGGGCTCAGGGTCGATCATGGAGAAAGCCAGAGCAAAAGCCATGACCCCAGTCTCCCCTTCCTCCCTTCTCTCACACTCAGGGCCCAGAGAGAGATTCCTCTCCCTGCTCATCTGACTTAGAGAACAGAGGTCCCGAGGCCCCCCCCAGGCGGCCCTGACCCTCCTGTGCACCCGAATTCCATCCTCTTACCCCTCATACCCCCTTCAGAGCCCCGCAGTCTTCCCTGGACCCAGCTCTCCCCTCTCTAGTTCCAGGATGCACAGGCCTCACGTTTCAGGCCAGCCTTCCAGCTGGGGAAAAATCACGGAAGGCTTCATGAAAAGAAGTAGCATCATGACCAGTAAGGGGAGAGAAACGAAAGAAGAGTCATTCCTGCTGGCATGAACGTTTTAGTGTTGGACATGCAGTATGGCTGCAAGCAGAGCAGGAAGGGAACGGAGTTAGCAGGGAGAACTACAGAACTCTATAGCCACCCTGCTTCCTAGCACCTGCCCTGGACACAGGAGCCTGTTTTTTCACCTTTGAGCCTCCCCCTCACTGCCTGCAAAGCAGCAGTCATTCAAGGAGACTTCAATAGATGTATTCTGGGCAAGGAATAAATGAATGAATGAATGCATGTATGCAAGAAATGCTCCAATAGGGACAGAGCCAGGAGCAGGGGGAGCCCTGGGAAAGAGAAGGAAATAAAGAGATCATTTAGGAAACCCAGAAACAGGCCCACAGAGGGCATGACTTGCCCCAAAGTATTAGTGGCATGAAAGCGTGCCCCAGTGCTGAGCCATGTGGGAGTTACCAGTGGCACCCACCCACACTGCCCAGGAGTCTGTGGGCATTCACCTCCTGGAGCTGTGCCCAAGCCACTTCCCCACTCAGGACTCTGGGGAAGAAGAACGCAGAAAGGCCCCAGCTCCCCTGGGGACAGGACATAGGAGTCCATTCAAGGGGGTGGACGGGAGACCTGGCCCTGGTGTGTGCCCCCATAGAGGTCTACTAGAAGGCCAGAGTTAGGGGTTCCTGCCCAGCCCCGTGACTGAGAGGCCCCCACTCTCCTCTCCTCTGGAGCAATATTTTGCAGTTCCCAGGAGCCCTGTCCTCATTAAAGAATTATCGGCTTGGGCCAGAGAGACAGTCCAAGGGGCTGAGTATATGGTTTGCATGCAGGAGGCACAGGGTTGATCCCCAGCACTTCATGTATTCACCAGCAGTGACCTCCGAGCACAGAGTCAGGAGTAATCCTGAGCACAGTGAATACAGCTCCCTGGAAACAAACTAACAGGGCCAGAGAGATAGTTCAGGTTTAAGGTACTTGCCTTGCACACAGCAGATCAGGGTTTGAATCCCCAGCATTGCATGTCACCCCCTCAAGCTCTGCCAGGAGTGATCCCTGAGCACAGAACCACGAGTCATCCCTAAAAACTCTAACAACCCCCAAAAGAAAACTTCCTCCAGTCTGTCCTTTTCTGGTCCTGGCAATGCTCAGGGGTTACTCCTGGCTCTGCACTCAGGAATTACTCCTGGTGGTGCTCAGGGGACCATATGGGATAATGGGGATTTAACCCAGGTCAGCTACATGCAAGGCAAATGCCCTCCCCGCTGGACTATCACTCCGGCCCCAGCCAGTAAGTCCTAAAACCTCCGTCAACCACCGGCTACTGATACCTGATTCATCCCTAACAGCCCCTCGTCCTCCTTCCCATCTTTTCTCTTCCTGCCTGCCCCTGTCCAGGGGTGTTGCTCCCCTACACGAGAATCCTCTGTAGTTCCCTAGACAGCCCAGTCTTATGGTTGCAGGGTGAGCCGTTGGCTTTTACCAACCCACCCCCCCATCCTCTCCTCACACTTCCCTTTCCATCAGGGAAGCCCCACCACCGGCCTCTGCTCCCTGTCTTCTTCTCTCACCTCCAGCCTTATCTGACCCAGGATGCAAAGTCCTGACCTGACTCTGTCTCCAGGAATCTCACCCTGCCCGGCCTGCTTCACAGTCCCTTTCCCTTAACTTTAACACTGACTACTTAGGGTATGCCACCCGCATGGCAGAGCCTGGCAAGTCACCCGTGTTGTATTTGATATGCCAAATACCAGTAACAATTATAGACCTCATTCCCATGACCTGATGGGATGGTTTGAAGCTCTTTATGTTCCTGGAGCAAGCAGATGCCTTGGGCTCTACTAGCATGAGACAGGACATATGGAGATGTTACTGGTGCCCGCTCGAGCAAATCGACGATGAACGGGGAAACAGTGATACAGTGATACTTAGGGTTGTCATGGTGAGTGTCAGGGAACAGTCAGGACCAGAAGGAAGAGACCAGGGCCAGAGATAGTAAATACAGCTGATAGGACACTTTCTTAGCATGCAACTGTCCCAAGTTCAATGACCTGAGTAAGATCCCCACATATAGTCCCCAGAGCACTGTAAGGAGTAATCCCTAAACACAGAACTGGGAGTAAACCCTGAGCACCACTGGGTGTATTCCAAAAGCCAAAATAAAATAAAGAAACTAGACCTCCAGGCCCAGGTGGGGTAAGGCAACAGCCAAGTCTTGCCTCTCCTTCCAGCTCCATGCCAGTCTTGCGATTCTAGGTGTTCCCTACCTAGTACTGTGCTAGAAGGGTCCATGGAAAGCAGGCAGAGATGAAGGAAAGTGAGAGCAGAGATCTAGGAGAAGCAAGGGGTCATGATTTAATGTCCGGAGTTAGCTTCTGGTTTAGGATTTGGATTGTTCTGGAACTGTCTCCAGGTATTGAACTGAGAACCCAAGACTGGACTTTCCACCATGTTATTTGGGGGCGACAGAGACACATATCCAGCAGTGCTCAGCAGTTACTCCTAGCTCGGTGCTCAGGGAATCACCCAGCAGTGCTTGGGAGACTATGTCGTGCCAGGGATTGAACCCAGAGCTTCTGTAAGCAAATCTTGCATTCACCCATTGCGCCACCTCCCTGGCCCTCAGCCATGTTCGTGTGTGTGGTGTGTTTGTATATGTGTTTGTATATGTGTGTGGCGGCACACACACCTGACGTGCTCAGAGCTGTCTCCTGGCTCTGGGCTCAGGGATCACTCCAGGCAGGGTTCAAGGACCATATGGGGTGCCAGGGATTAAATTAAGGTGGGCTGCATGCAAGGCAAACGCCCTGCCCCCTGTCCTCTTCCTGGGGCCCTCACCCATGTGTTGAGTGATTACACTGCAGGGGTGAGGCAGCAGTGAGCAGAGAGCACTGGAGGCCTCATCGCTGGCTCGCCCTTGACCTCTGGGCCTTGGATGTCCCTTCTTGTTTGATAAGGACACTGACGCCATGATCAGACACTCTGGGTGCCCTGCTCTCAGATGCCACGGTGCCAGCGTGAAGGGGGTGGCACAGAGATTGGCATGGTGATTCGAGAGTCAGAGAGCAGTCTTTTAAACCCTTCAACAAATATTTGTGAAACACTCGACTTCCACGGAGACAGGACAACAGGAACTCTCTGGAAAGTTCTTGTATTTGTTTGCAAGTGACCCAGTAGAAAGGCCCCGATTCCCGCCCTTTGCAAAGGCGGGTGTGCCCAGAGGCCTGAGCACCTCACTGCCTGGCCAGAGCAGGAAGGAGGATGCCCAGACTGAGGAAGAGCTGTGGAGGAGTAAGAGGGGCGAGTACAGAGCAGATAAAGAATAGGATTTAGGGGGCTCGAGAGATAATGCAGCAGGTACGGCACATATCTCGCAGACAGCTACCCCTGTGAGATCCCTGGCCTCATATGGTCCCCTGAGCATTACCAGGTGCAGCTCCCAAGCACCTTTCCTCATTTCAGATGTGCAATTCAATGGCTTCAAGGGCGGAGCAATAGTACAGCAGGTAAAGTGCTTGGCTTACGCTTGGCTGACTTGGGTTCAATCCCTGGCATCCCATATGGTCCCTGAGCACTGCCAGGAGTAATTCCTGAGTGCAGAGGCAGGAATAACCTCTGAGCATTACCAGGTATGGCCCCAAACCAACCAAAAAGCCTTCCATGTTTTCCAGGTCACTTGTGAGGGGACCTGGCTGACCCCTGGTACTGAAGGGCCTGAGTGGATACTTTCCTGACTCCTTGTATTAACCCGTAGCCCAGTTGAGAACTGCTAGAGGGGCATCTTGGGCCTTCTGAGCTCTGCTTGAGAGCCTCCCACCCCCATAGGACGTAGGGAGGTGACTCAAAGGGCTGGAGGGAGGGCTTGGCATAGACCAACCCTGCACCCATGGTCTGCAAGCCCCTAGCTGGGATTAGCATGGGTATAGCCCCCACCAAAACAGAAGACTTAAGGGTACCGGAAGTAGAAGAATCAGTGTCAGGACCTCTGAGGAGTGGACAGAGGAGCTGTTCTGAGGTCCTTGAGTTGGGGTCTCCATTTGGCGGACATCTGTCTCCTGTGGAAGCCTTTGCATCCTTGGTGTGGAACCAACTAGAACAGCAGTCAGAATGAACTCCTGTGGCCCAACAATTCCTGGTTATTTTCCTTGGTTTGTTTTGAGCTACCGCCCTGCAGTGTTCAGAGACTATTCCCAACTCAGCGCTCAGGAGACCAGGCAGTGCCTGGGACACTTCTAAAAGCAGGTGCTCCAGCTCCTCATAGCATCTTCCATGCCCAGGAGAATGTCTCTGAAGGCTGAGGGCCCCAAGGGCTCATCCCCGAGAGGGTGACCTACGGGACAGGCAGAGAATCCCCTGGGCCGCCCTGGCCAGCTGCACAGAATGGCAGCCCCCCCCCAGAGCCTGACCCTTTTGGGGAGTTCCAGTGACTTCTTTCGTTTGTTTGGCTTTTGTTTGGGAGCCACACCTGGTGGTGCTCAGGGCTTACTTCTGGCTCTGTACTCAGGGATCGCTCCTGGAAGGCTTGGGGGTCCTTATGGTGTGTTGGGATCAAACCTGGGTTAGCAACGTGCGGTAGTGCCCTCCCCACTGGACTGTCCATCCGGCCCTGTTCCAGTGACTGCTGCCACAACTTCTTGGCCTCACTCACTCGTTGGCCTCAACTCCAGCCTGAGAAATTCAAGCTGTAGTAAGAGGCAGGTAGCCAAGTGCCAGCACCCTCCCTGACAGACACCTGTCTCCTGGGGTTCCCAGAGCCTGGGGACAGAAATAATCCTCTCCTCTCACCCAGGCGGCTGGGAGAATTCCAAGTGCAATACAACACAGCGAGGGGCGCCAGTGCAGGGGATTACACACACCATTGTGTACCGCTCTGCAGGCACAACAAAACGTGCGAAATCGAGCACATCCGGCTCCTCCCAGCCACCCCACTTCCTCCTCACTTCCGCAGTCCACCTGGGCTTTGTGAAGACACAAATCCTCTCTCCGCCCCCTTCCCACACCCGAGCCCCCCTAATTTAATTAAGTCCCTTACCTTGCTGGGTATCGCGGTCCAATCCCTAAGCGCTTTCTCACCCGTCTCCAGTTGTCTCCAGGAGTCAAATCCCTTTAGAATAAGGTGGCCCAGTTAGCTGTGACCGGGATGGGGTTGGGGGTGGAGGTGGACAGCAGCTACACTGCAGGACACCCTCACCCCTCACCAGGTCACGGGGGGCAGGGGGATGCTACTGCCCCTGCCCCGGCTCTGCCATAGCTGGCACGGGATCTTGTGTCTCTGAGCTGCAGAAAAAGCAATTTTTTTTTACTTTTTGGGTCACACCCGGCTATGCTCAGGGGTTAATCCTGGCTCTGCACTCAGGAATTACTCCTGGCAATGCTCGGGGGACCATATGGGATGCCGGGATCGAATCCGGGCGGCATGGGCGGTTGCGTGCAAGGCAAACGCCCTACCTGCTGGGCTATCGCTCCGGCCCAGAAAGAGCAATTTTGAACCCACCAGCACTGTGGCCAGCCCATCCGGGCGCAAGTCAGAGCTGACGCTGTGCCTCCATTTCCCTTCCCAGCATGCCGCTGACCTTACTATGTCCATGAGCTCCAATGCACTAATTCCAGCAAAGGACCTTGGACAGTGCCTAGGACATAGATGGCTGTTTTTACTGGCACTTCCTGTGTCTTGTTCCCGTGTGTGTGTGTGTGTGTGTGTGTGTGTGTGTGTGTGTGTGTGTTGAGAGGAGGGGCAGACCCAGTGGTACTCAGAGACTACTCCTGGTTCTCTACTCAAAGGTCACTCCTGGGATCCCTCAGGACGTCATGCATCATGATGTGTTAGGGACCAAATCCTACCTGCAGAGCCAGCGCCAGCCCCTTGGGCTCTCTCTCTGTCTTTGTCTGTCTGTCTGTCTGTCTGTCTGTCTGTCTGTCTGTCTGTCTGTCTGTCTCTGATCTTTGGAGGGTGAAGGTTTGCACCACACTCAGTGGTGTTCGGGGGCTATTCCTGGCTCTGTGCACAGAAGTAACTCTTGGCGATCTGAGGGTGGGGGCTGAGAGGGGGAGTAACCATGTGTGATGTCAGGGGTTAGAACCAGGACGGTGAGATGCAAGGCAAGAGGTTAACTCCTGTACTATCTCTCCACCCCTTTTTTTGTAAGCTGTAAGCTAGAGAGATCAGGCCCCTGAACTCGGAAAGCAGAACCCCAAAGTCTAACTCTATCTTGTTGCCGCTGGCCCTGAAGCCCTATGGGCTGTGCATGCCTCTGAACCTTGCCTCAAGGTTCCTTAGCAAAAACAGCAGAGATGGACTCTGGCTCCCAGAGTGGCCTCAATTCCCCGTGGCCTCGACTGCCACCTAGTGTCAGGTAGATTTTAAGTCTGACTTATTTCCCCGTAGGCCCATCAGCTTGCCTGCGGGATTCATCCTTCTGCCCGCTCTGCTCTGCCACCCCGGGACTCAAAGAACGCCTTGTCATTTGTTAAGCACTACCTGGCACCCCATCAGAGACTTCACTTCAGAGTGGAGGAAGAGTTTCCCGAGGCGTTCGCCCATCTTACCACTCTGCCCACCCCCCATCCTAGAAAGTGATTCTAAAACTTTCTAGGATGAGCCAGAGCAACAACACAGCGGGAAGGGCGTTTGCCTTGCACACATCCGACCTGGGTTCAGTCCCTGGCATCCCATATGGTCCCCAGAGCACCGCCAAGAGTAATTCCTGGATAACATGAAGCGGCTGGGGAGGCTGGAGCTTCGGGTCGCCCCGGGCCCAGCTGAAGAGGGACCCCCCAGGAGGGCAGACGGGTTTTGGGAGTGGGCCCGTCGCCTCTGGGGGTCCCGGAAGCAGCCGGATGAGACTCACCCATCACACTAGCCACCATTTTCGCTGTCCGGACACTGGGAAACTGCCTCACGACCAGATCAACAGAGCAAAACCGGTTCGAAGCCCAGTATGTGCGGCCGCTTGCGTCGCACGGGTCCTTTAAAATAGTGGAAACAGTAATGTCTTTTAATGCATTGAATTCCACAAAGAGCAGGAAAGTTTGGCGGGAGGGAGAGATAAAGAGGAGAGAGAAATGACATACAGAACCCGCCAAGTAGTTAAGGTGTGGGAGGGGGAGGGAGGTGGGGACATTGGTGGTGGGAGATGGGTTTGGGTGGAGGGATGGGTGTTGGAACACTGTAGAACCAAAACTCTACATGAGCATCTTTCAATTGTATGTCTAAAATGGTGTAACAATATTTGGGGGAAATAATAAAATAAAATAAAATCGGAAAAAAAAGAGTAATTCCTGAACGAAGAGCCAAGAGCAACCCCCTGAGCGTCGCTGGGTGTGACTCAAAAGGAAAATAAGGGGCCAGAGCGATAGCCCAGTGGGTAGGACGTTTGCCTTGCATGCGGCGGTCTGTGCCGGCCCTGATTCGATCCCTGGCATCCCATATGGTCTCCCGAGCACTGCCAGGAGTAATTCCTGAATGCAGAGCCAGGAGAAACCCCCTGAGCATTGCCGGGCGTGACCCAAAAAAACAAAACAAAAAAAAAGCAAAATAATAATAATGAAATAATAACAATGATAATAATAATAATATAATAAAACACTTTATTTTTTCATTACCGACCACCCCTCCCCCAACCTGCTTGGCGCAACAACTTCTGATTTCCGCTGCACCTTCAGGAGCTAAGAAGAGATGGTGCTGGGGTGCAGGGCCAGAGGAGAGCCCTGGGAATCCTGCCCACTTCCCAGCCCAGTCCTGGACCCAAAACCCTGTCTTCTAAGAAATGAGTCACTGCAAATTCAGGACACTGCTCCATGATCATTTCATCCGAATCCCATCTGATACTTGGGGACTCAGGCCAAGGAGAAGAAGTGTCTTGCCTGGAGGTGCCCAATGACTGAGTGACAGACACACTGGCCCTGCCAACTCCTCACACTGCCTAGAAGCAAACCAACAACGGGCAGGATTTGGAGGGAGTTTTCTCTTCTGGACTGACCCCTGGTATTGTGTGTCTTAACTGTGCAATCATGAACCGGGATGGGTTAGCGGGCCCAATGGCCTACTTCTAGCCCAGTGGGAATCCCTTCCTTCTTATGGGATTCTTCAATTGGTTTTGGGTTTTTTGCTTATTTATTTGTTTTAGGGCTATGTTCTAAGGTGCTCGGGACTTACTCCTGGTTCTATACTCGGGAATCACTCCTGGTGGGCTCACGGGACCATATGTGGTGGTGGGGATTGAACCTGGGTCAGCCTGTGTGAAAGGCAAGTGCCTAGCCGTTGTCTTATCACTCTGGTTCCTTGGAATCCTCCAGCTGGACTCTTCTTCAGAATTGGCATTTTCCATTTTGCCACCTACCTAATTTCTCAGATGATTTTTTTTTTCAGTGCAAACCTGTTTATTGGTCCGCGTGGTTCACAATTCTTCCTCCTGCTCCCAGAACCAGCCAATTGGTGGGGAGCAGGGCGGGGCTGGCCCAATGGGGTGGGGGATGGAGAGGGGCACGGCTATAGGTCACTGAGTGTGGGGGCTGGGGTCTGCCCTTCACGGCAGAAGGGGTCACAGAAAGTTCTTTATTACAGACCTACATAAAATGAGAGTATTGGCTATTCCTCTCGCTGGCTGGGTTTTCTTTTTTTTTTTTTACAAAACAGCAGCAGGAAAGGACGGCAAGAGGTCGCTGAGCCGGGCCCAGGGGTTCCGAGGGGACAGGGGTCATGGGGGCTGGCCGGTAACCAGCCACGGGCGGCAGAGCGGACGGAAGACCCCGAGGCGAGCAGCAGCACCAGGCCCCGGGCGGCTGCAAGGCTCCAGGTCTCTGAGTGCGGCCCGACGCTCCCCCCTGCGCTCAGTCGATGAGCTTCTTCAGGAAGACCTCCAGCTGGTCCTCGTCCTTGATGCCTACAAACTTGTCCACCACGTCTCCGTTCTTGATGGCCAGCACGGTGGGCACAGCTGACACCTCATACTCCAGGGCGAGGTCTGTGTGGTCATCGATGTCCACCTTGGCCATCACCACCTTCCCATGCTGCTTGGCCACCATCTTCTCCAACCGCTGGCCCAGGATCTTACAGGGGCCACACCACTGTGCATGGAAATCAACCACCACGGGGGTCTCACTGTTGACCACGCGGTCCTGAAAGTCAGGTCCATCCTGGATGTTGAAGGTTGTCGGACAGGCTCGGGTGGTGGATATGGACCGGCTGGGCACGGCAGCAGTGCCAGGCGGCTGGGAAGGGGCCGAGAGGCCTGTGAGGCCCTGGAGGTGAGCGGTGCTAAGTGTCCATGAGAGGGCTTGGGGGAGATGAGGGGGACCAGACACCTCTGCAGAAGCAGCCGCTGAGCCATCTCCCCCGCATGAGCAAGAGATGCGGAGCCCGGCCCTCCTCAGATGATCTTAATGTATATACCTTTAATCATTATGCTGACTCTACTTATTTATTAATATTTTTGTTTGTTTGGGGGCCACGCTTAGGGCTACCCTTAACTCGGGTCAGTCCTGGCAGTGCTCAGGGAGGGACCATGTGGAGCTACAGATTGAGTCCATGCCTCCTAGATCTTGAAGTAATAAAAATATACTGTCTAGGGGCTGGAGCGATAGCCCAGCGGGTAGGGCGTTTGCCTTGCTCGCGGCCGGCCTGTGTCGGCCTGGGTTCGATTCCCGGCATCCCATATGGTCCCCTGAGCACTTCCAGGAGTGATTCCTGAGAGCAGAGCCAGGAGTAACCCCTGAGCATTGCCGGGTGTGACCCAAAAAGCAAATATATATATATATATATATATATATATATATATATGTATATATATATACTGTCTAGGGCCAGAGCGATAGTCCAGTGGGTAGGGCGTTTGCCTTGCATGCAGCCAACCCGGGTTCGATCCCGGCATCCCATATGGTCCCCCATGCAGTGCCAGGAGTGATTCCTGAGCGCAGAGCCAGGAGTAACCCTGAGCAACACAAGCTGGATCATCGACAGCCACCCTGCAGCAGTTTCTTTTCAATCCGACCCAGGTATGCTGAACCAGAGACTCTCAGACATGGGGCAGAGCTGCTCCTTGCTCTCCCTGTGCCCAGCTGCTCGTGAGGCGGCCGGGAGGCATGGAGGGTTCTAGCCCTGGCCTGCCACCCCAGCAGAGCCTCACAACAAGCCAGACCACCCTCCCCTACTCCATGGGGCCCGCCATTTTCCACATCCGGACTTCCTTCTTGTCACAACTCCACCCAGCAGACCAGACTATCACAGCCCGGCTTGTGCAGCCGCTTAGCGGCCGCGCGGTTCATCAATAAATGCTTTATTTAGAGGTGACTACAATAGTATGCCACCCTCACAGCAAGCCTGGCAAGCTGCTAGTGTTGTATTTGATATGCCAAATACCAGTAACATTTATATTAGGTCATTCCCGTGACCTAATATAATGGTTTGAGGCTCTTTATGTTCCTGGAGCAAGCGGATGCCTTTGGGTTCTACTAGCATGAGACAGGACATATGGAGATATTACTGGTGCCTGCTCTAGCAAATAGATGATTAACGGGAAGATAGTGATAGATAGTGATAGTGATAGGGCCAGAGCGATAGTCCAGCGGGTAGGGTGTTTGCCTTTCATGCAGCCAACCCGGTTCGATCCCCGGCATCCCATATGGTTCCCCATGCAGTGCCAGGAGTGATTCCTGAGCGCAGAGCCAGGAGTAACCCTGAGCATCGCTGGGTGTGACCCAAAAAGCAATATATATATATATATGTATATATATATATATATATATATATATATATATATATATATATAGAGAGAGAGAGAGAGAGAGAGAGAGAGGCCGGAGCGATAGTCCAATGGGTAGGGCGAACCTGGGTTGACCGTGTGCAAAGGCAAACCCCCCTACCCGCTCTGCTAGTGCTCCGGCCCCTCTGCCTTTTTTTTTAATGTGCTCTTTTTCCTGATATCAGGCCATCTTTTTCTTCCCTCCTTGACGGTGTTAATATGTGCAGGTGATGCAGGGGTTGTCGGGAACGCCGCCAGGGTCCCCGACAGTGTCAGGACAGAGGTTCTCTTCTACCTCCGAGGACGCTGGGAGAACAGATGAAAACTCACGAGTCCGGTGCAGTTCCAAAAATGTCTTTTAATAGTACAACAGCACTCCAATATAATGAACAAACTTTAGCTCTGGTCCAAACTTAGACCATACAAAAGAGCCTAAGTCTCCCACCAAAGAGAGAGGATCTCACCCGAGCTGAGTCCTACCCAGAAGAAGGAGCAAAAGGCCAAAGAGCAAAAAGCCAAAAGCAAAAGGCCCAAGAGGTCAAAAGGTGAAGCGTGAAGGGGCCTCAAGTCAGCCCCCTTATATATACCAAAGTAATCCAACCGGGAGGGTCATGTCAACAAAGAACTCTAAACAGAGTGTAGTGCCACACCCTATTGCAGGTATAAACAAAGGTTATGCCAAGGTCTAATCCTTTCTACCAAGATTATCTCTTATGTAAAACACTGGAGAGAGGGGCTGGTATAAAGTAATACATCTTAACTTCATGAGCTTCATGTAATCTAGATGGACCACAAGTTCCTTCTTATTATTATCTGCACCAGGGTGATTCTGAGTATCTTGTTCTCGTGTACTGAAAGGGTCACACTTGCCTGCTTAGAGCAAACTAGTATGATCCTTCCTATAGTCTTCTTATAGTCTCAGCGTAGCCAGGGTGGTAGTCTCCTGGTAAATTCTAACTGTCCCACGCTGGGTGCAGTGGGTATAAAGAGGAGCTGTGCCCAATCTAGAAAACATAGAAGTCTTAGTAGATGTATAAGTCAGAAGTTATTCAATCAAGGTGACTTCTGTAACTACCACACCCTCTAGCAGTATTTACATAGAAGAGAGTTCTCACTAGAACTAACCTTGGCTTAAGTAGATTAAGCTGGGAGTGGGCAAAACAACAAAACTCCCAGAATAGCTAAAACTGTCCTCCAACACAGGGTGGTGTGGTATGAGATTCCAGGATGCAAGGCACATGCTCATCCCATGGGGCATCACACCAGGTCTTCTCACTGGGGGTAGATTGAGCCCCTTCCCCTAGGCTTCAGAAGCATCTTGGCACATCAGGATGCAATTGAGGTGGTTAAGCGGGTGTTCACTGTAAAATCCTTTGTTGTCTATCTGTTTCTAACTTTCCATAATAAAATATTAAAGGAAATAGTGTCAGGGCTCCTATGGCCTTGGCTGTTTAGGCCAGGGACATTACTCAAAGGCTCCGGTTTCAGAGAAGCCAGTTCCCAGCAGCTTCCACCTCGGAGCGAAGGAGGAGGGCTTTAGGACAAGGGGTAAAGCCATCCTTCTGGGTGGCACCAGCAGTTACTCTTCGGGCTGGGAGAGGATGCTGAGACAGTGCCACCCTATCGTGCCCAGCTAAGATCCAGAGCCCAGACTGTAGTTCCACAGAGGGACAGATGCAGTCTGGCCCTCGGCTCCTTGGAAATCTTGCCCTCATCTCCCCAGTTTATCTTCCCACTCCAACCTCTGGTTTTCTAATTCCTTGAATTTTGTTTGTTGGGAAAATGGAAGTGGGTGCTGATACAGTGGGTAGGGCAGTTACATTCCAGGTGGCCAGCCCAGATTCAATCCCCAGCACCCCATATGGTCCCTTGAACCTGCAAGGAGTGACTCCTGAATACAGAACCAGGAGGAGGAGGAGAGGGAGGAGGAGGAGGAAGAGGAGGAGAAAGAGGAGAAGGCGGAGGAGGAGGAGGAGAAGGAGGGAGGAAGAGGAGAAGGAGAAGGAGGAGGAGGAGGAGGAGAAAGAGGAGAAGGCGGAGGAGAAGGAGAAGAAGGAGGAGGAGGAGAAGAAGAAGGAGGAGGAGGAGAAAGAGGAGGAGGAGAAGAGAAGGAGGAGGGGAAGGGGTTAGGGAGGGAGAAGAGGAAGGAGGAGGGAAGGAGAGGGAGGGAAGAGAAGCAGAAGAAGAGGAGAAAGGAGGAAGAGAAGGAAAAGGAAAAGGAGGAGGAGGAGGAAGAGAAGGAAAATGAGGAGGAGGAGGAGGAGGAGGAGGAGGAGGAGGAGGAGGAGCAGCAGCAGCAGCAGCAGCTGCCCAGGGAAGAAGGAAGCAAAGCGACCTAGACCTCTCTGTGGGAACACTGCAAATGAAGGGCCCGTCCCCCGCGCAGAATCTGGTTCCCCGCTCCCATTCCTGCTCTTCTAGGGCTCTGATCTTGTCTGCATCTTTCCAAGACTCCCTTTCCCATGATTTAGGGGAGGGAGCGAAGGGTGGTAGTACAGCAGGTAAATCGTTTGCCTTCTACGTGGCTGACCCGGTTTCCATCCTAGCACCCCATGTGGTCCCCAGATCCCCACGCGGTTCGCACATCCCCAGCAATCTATGCGGTCCCCAGATCCCCAGCAACCCACGTAGTCCCCCGGAGCCCTGCCAGGAGCGATCCCTCAACACAGCCAGGAGTCAGTCCTGACCACCGCCAGGTGTGGCACCTAAAACAAAACTGCAAAACTCAATAGACTGAAAACAAAACAAATCCCATCTCTCTGGGTCTCCCCTGTTTTGTTTGCCGCCCCCAGACATCCCACGGGATGTGAGCACCTGCCCTCACGAACTCCCGCTGGCTCCTTCCTGATGACGCCAGGGTCCACTGCAGCCACCAGGGGGCGCAGGCAGCCAGACCCGAGCGCGCCGACAAGAAGCTCCGCCCCCCAGCCCTAGGCCCCGCCCCGTCCATCAGACCCCGCCCAGGATCCGCCCCGTCCGGCCCCGGCCCCGCCCCTCCGCGCGCTCCCCCGCCCCGTCCGGCCGCCGCCGCCGCCGCCGCCGAGCTCCACAGCTGCACCCCCCGCGCCCGGGACCCCTGACACCCTTGTTTCGTCTGTTCGCGGGGTCCAGTCATGGGCCCCGCTGCTCGCCCCGTTCTGAGATCGCCCGCCACGCCGCCGCCGCCACCGCCGCCGCCGTCGCCGCTGCTGCTGCTGCTGCCCCTGATGCCGCTGTGGCTGGGCCTGGCGGGGCCCGGGGCCGCGGCCGACGGTAGCGAGCCGGCCACCGGGGTGGGGCGGGGCGCGGCTCGCGCTGTGAGAGTGGACGTGAAGCTGCCGCGACAGGACGCCCTGGTCCTGGAGGGCGTCAGGATCGGCCCGGAGGCCGACGCTGCGCCCACTCTGGGCGGCCGCCTGCTGCTGGTGAGCGCCGCTGAGCCTTATGGCCCGAAGCCTCCAGGGACCCCCGCACTCAGCCGCGATCATCGCCCTGGACAGATCCTGAGCGGCCACTGGATTCCCCCTGCTCCCCAGGCTGCGCGGGCCCCCCAGCACTCCGGCTGTCCACACCTGAGACCCTTCCAAACTGGGGCTCGGACCTGAGTCTTGCATCTCTTGTATGCCGAACCCACGCGCCCATTCTCTCATCCCCAGGTGGACATCGTGGATGCAGTGGATGGTGAAGAGAAGGTGCCTGCCGATGACTGGATTGCAGTGGCCTACGTGGGCAAGGAGCGGGAGGCCCCGTTCCATCAGGACAGCCAGGGAGGCGGCCCGCAGGCGTATCCCAAGGCCCTGATCCAGCAGGTGCTGGTGATGTCTATTGTGGAGGGGGCAAAAGAAGGGGTTCCGTGAGGGCCAGACCCAATTTTTGTTGCCAAACCTAGGTTTTTTGTTGCCAAACCTAGACCTGAGGTGGGCCCCTCCCCACCTTCAAGAGACGCCCCAGACTGGGACAGGAGTGGAGGGGACCCTGGTTTGGAGAATCAAGTCGGTTTCCATGGAAAAGAGGCCAGAGTTAGGAAGTTGGAGCAAGCCAAGCTTGGCTTGGTGCTCCGACAGGGCAGATGCGTTGTGTTGGGATCCCACAGAGTGGCTGGGGGGAAAGCGGGAGGAGAGTTTCTGCTGTTGGGCCATGGAGATGGAGGAGGAGGTCAGATGCCTACCTGCCCACCCCCTCCCCCGCCCGCATGAGCCCACTCTGGTTGCATCTCCAGCACCAGGTACTGTGGGCACAGAGCCAGAAGCGGTCCCCAAGCACTGCTGTTTGCGTCCCCCAGATGAAAGCAAACTGAAGCAGAGTTTATTACCCAGACCTGGAGCCCAGTCTGCAGAGGCCCCCTTACGCGGTCACAGGGGGCCGGCTGCCGCGTGACCAGGTGTAACCTCACCCCCATTCCTCCTTGCAGATGCGCAGGGCACTCTTCCTGGGCGCCTCTGCCCTGCTTCTGCTCATCTTGAACCACAATGTGGTCCGAGAGGTAAGCTGGGCCAGCGAGGGAGGTTGGGGGAGGGACGGAATGCATGGCCTGGGGACTCCGCCCACTTCCCGATGCCCTCTAGCTGGACATATCTCAGCTGCTCCGGCCTGTGATCGTGCTCCACTATTCCTCCAACGTCACCAAGCTCTTGGAGGCGCTCCTGCAGTGAGTTAAGGGTCTGGGAGGGGCCCTCACTGGGGAGACGGGTCACCGGCTCACCTCTCAGAAGAGGAACGTCGTGATTCTGGGAGGCGAGGATGACCCTGGTCAAAGGGAAGCCAATCCCCTGAGTGACTGGCCTTTCCCTGCACTATTCCCACGGCTAGTGTGAGAATCACTTGTCTTCCCATTGTTCATCGATTTGCTCGAGCAGGCTCCAGTAACGTCTCCATTCATTGGGAATGAGTCCATTATTGTTACTGTTTTGGCATATCGAATACACCACGGGTAGCTGGCCAGGCTCTGCCGTGGCTCTGGGTTCATCCTAGGGGGCCCAGTCTTTTCTATGTCAGACCGTCAACCATCCAGGGCCCATGGGGCAGAGCCCTGGGTGTAGACAAGACTGTCTCCTGTCTGCCACCTGCCGATGCAGCCGGGCACCGCAGCTACACCTGCAACACCTTGAGGGGCATGAAAATAGAAATGATAGTGTGAGAATAGGAAGGAAGAAGAAACAAAACAGTTGGCTGGGAAAGACCTGGTGAGATCAGGGAAAGGGTGACGGGTGATGGTGTGGGGTACACCGCTCCCCTGCGGCTCTGATGCAGGAGGGTGCAGGCCACAGCTGAGATCACCAGCGGAGAGGCCCTCTCTGCCAACATCGAGTGGAAGCTGACGCTGTGGACCACGTGTGGGCTCTCCAAGGACGGCTCGGGGGCTGGCAGGACCTGGTGTGCCTGGGAGGCAGTCGTGCCCAGGAGCAGGTGGGTGCCAGTGCCTGCAGGTTGGGTGGGGCTGCTCCTGAGCCCTGGCGCTGAGGACAGCCTGGTCCACCCCCCAGGGCCTTCCAGAGTGACGTGGCGGGTGCTGACCCCGGGCCACGTGAGGTCAGCTTTGCTGCTATGCCCCTGTCCTGTCTAGAAGCTTCCTTTGGTGGTAGAAACTTGACTTTTAGCACTCCTGGATTCTCAATCTCTAGTTTCTTGTTTTGGAGCCACACCCAGTGATTCTCAGGGTTCTACTCCGGCTTTTTCTTTGAGGTAGGGAGGCTTGGAAGGCGTTGAGGGGACCTTACCTGGCAGTGCTCAGGGCTGTGCCCAGCGCTACTCAGGAGTGACTCTGACAGTGTTCTGGGGACGGTGTCTGGCACATGGCATTTGAACCAGGGCTGTGGCCACTATAATGTGGCCACTGTAATACAAGGCAGGTTCCTTTACCTCCTGCGTGATTTCTCTGGCCCCTTTCATCTTGGTTTTGTAAAGCTCAGGGGAAACCGTGAAATGCTGGGGATCAAGCCCAGGCTTATGGTGTGCAAAGCATACACACGAGCCCTTTGAGCTTTCTCCCGAATTCGCCTTTGTTTTTGTTTTTGTTTTTTGTTGCCAAACCTAGTTGTGCTCCTGGCAGTGCTCTGGGGACCGACTATATGGGGTACTGGGGATCCAGCTCAGGTCGGGTGTGTCTAAGGCAAGGACTCTGCCTGCTGTACTGTCTGGATTTGGGGGGGTTTTGGCTCACACCTGGCAGTGCTCAGGGTTTAGTCCTGTCTCTGAGCTCAGGGATTACTGATGAAGGTGCTCAGGGAACCATATGGGATGCTGGGAGTCAAATCTGGGTTGGCTGCATGCAGCCAACTGTACTGTCACTTTGGCCCTGTACCATATTATCTTTCTGTCCCCCTTTTGTTGATGCTGTTTTGGGCCCACCCTGGGCAGTGCTCAAGGGTTACTCCTGGCTTTGTGTTCAGGGTCCTGGGAACCATATGGGGTGCCAGGGAGCAAACCCCCTGTCAGCTGCATGTAAGACAAGCACCTTACCCACAGTGCTATCTCCAATCCCACCTGTTTTTGTTTTGTTTTCTTTTATTCAAAGCAAATTTGTGGTTTTGGGACCACACCAACAGAGCTCAAGGCTTGCTCCTGGTCTGTGCTCAGGTGTGACTCTTGGTAGGCTCAGGGGACCCTACGGCATGCTGGGGATTGGACCCATTGCTGCAGGTGCCTTACTGCTGCACTATTGCTCTAGTCCCTCTGTTTCCTTTTTTTCATTTTGGGTCACATCCAGCGATGCTCAGGGGGTTACTCTTGGCTCTGCACTCAGGAATTACTCCTGGCAGTGTTCGGGACCATATGGGATGCCAGGATCAAACCTGGGTTGGCCACATGCAAAGCAAACACCTCCCCACTGTCACCACTGTACTATCGCCTGGCCCCTCCCTGTTTCCTTTCTTAAAGCCCCCCTGCTCTGCCCATCACTGACTTTGCACACACCCATGCATGGCAGCGACTGTCGAGAGCCTTTTCCTGTCTGTCTAGTCAGAGCCCCCGCCCCCCAGCCCTCCTGCCTGCCTGCTTCAGAAAGGCCTTCTCACACCCTCTGCTCAGCTCCTCTGTCCTCAGGGACAGCCAGGCCCTCCCCGGCTCTTAGGACAGCCCTTCCTGTAAGAATAATGGGGATAGGGTCTGTCACCTCCGGGCCCAGGCTCTGTCTTTGTCTGGATTTCCCAGAATCAAGAGGTTTCATTTTTCGGAGCCGGAGCGATAGCCCAGCGGGTAGGGCGCTTGCCTTGCGCAGCCGGCCTATGCCGGCCCGGGTTCGATCCCCGGCATCCCATATGGTCCCCGAGCACCGCCAGGAGTAATTCCTGAGTGCAGAGCCAGGAGTAACCCCCTGAGCATTGCCAGGTGTGACTCAAAAAAAAAAAAAAAAAAAGAGGTTTCATTTTATTTTGTATTTTTTCTTTTTTGGGGGTGGCCACACCTGGCAGTGTGGAGTAAGCTTCAGAACTAACTCCTGGCTCTGTGCTCAGGGAACACTCCGGCGAGACTTAGGGGAACATATGGGGTGCTGGGGATTGAAGCCAGGTCTGCCGCATGTAAGGCAAACTCCCTACCAACTGCACTCGCCCCAGAATCAAGATGCTTCAAAGGGACTCTGCAGCAGGAGTCTCTCAAGTCCCTGCGCTGCAGGCCAAGAGCCTGGTGGCACCAAGTAGGAGCTGGTGTTGTGCGAGACATCACTGGGGCCAGGCGAAGCTTAGGGCAGAGCACCCTGTGGGTGGCCTATGTGGGCTGGAGACACTCCAGCAGGTGCTGGGAGCCACTCCCTGGAGCCTAGTCCTGGGGGTCTCGTCGGGAGGAGACTGCAGGGGTCCGTGCCCCTCACCTGCACCTTCTCCCCCAGAAGCCCCTGCAGCAGCTGTGGAACGCCATCCTGCTGGTCGCCATGCTGCTGTGCACCGCCCGTGGTCCAGGCTCAGCGGCAGGCGTCCGCGACACAGCCAGAGGGGAGCCCAGCAGCCAGGTGGGAGCCCACCTTGGGGAAACCCCCCTGCACCCCCGTCCGCCAGCCCTCCCCCCCCCGACTATAGCCACCTCCCCCACCAGGTGGACCTGCTCAAGCGCCGAGTGGTGCAGAGACTGGCCTCGCTGAAGACTCGGGCGCTGCCGCCTGGGCAGAGCCGCCCGGGCCCCTGGAGCCGGGCGCCCGAGACATGCGCCGCGTGTCTGGACTATTTCTGCAACAAGCAGGTTCGTGTCCTGGCAGCAGCCAACCTGGGGCACACGGATGGCCCCCGCTTCCACTCCGGAGGGCCCTCAGCATGGTCCCCGTGGCACACCATGCCGGGGGCAGGGAGTGGCGGTTGGTTCCTGGCTCCCCTGAGCCCTCCCCTCTCCCCAGTGGCTCCGGGTGCTGCCCTGCAAACATGAGTTCCACCGCGACCGCGTGGGACCCCTGGCTGATGCTGCAGCAGACCTGTCCGCTGTGCAAGTTCAACGCCCTGGGTGAGCACTGGTGGGTGCCTGGGCCGGCTCCACCTGCTTCCCCGCCTCCCCCGCCTCACACCCTCACCCTGTTCTACCCCATCCCTGCAGGGAACCGCTACTCGGACGACTAGGTGCCCGACCACATCTCTGCCCACAGGGACCTCTCCTGTCGGCATCCCAAGCCCCCGGCCAGGGTGTCGGCCCCCTCCAACAGTGGGACGGCCAGAAGAGGAATCACGTGGGTGGGAGGAAGGAGGGGGTCCTCCCCTGCTGAAGACCGAGGTGCCCCTGGTACCCATTCAAAGACACAGGGCCCACACCCTGAGACACAGGGCCCAGACCTGCCGGTCAAGGAAAAGGGGCCACCTCCCCTGTGACCCTGGGGTATGTGTCTGCCCCCTGCAGGAGGAGGGCGTGGCCAGTGCTGCTCCTTCCAAAGCTCTGTGGCCTGCCTGGCACCCCTGGAGGGCTGAGGCTTTGTGGCCAGGTTTTGTGCGGATTTATTGGAGAGTGGCAGGAGGAGGCCCTGGCCTGACCCATCTTTCAGGACACAGTCGGTCAAGGCAGTGATGCTAAACCTGAAGGCTCCTCTGGGGCCTGCAGCCCTGCCTGTGGGCATGGATGTGGGGAGCAGAGGCCTGAAGCCCCCCCCTGGCCCCCGCTGCTCCACGGTGCCCAGGCGCTAGCCAGGATACTTGAAGCCGCAGCAAAGGCGGTGCATCAGGGCATCTTTGTTGTTTTTAGAAGACTTGGGGTAGGAGGGGAGGTTTAATATGAAATAAACATGGATATATTTTAACATAAAATGTGAGATGTTTCCAGGTAAACGGGTACCCAAGGGCTCTGCTGCCTGTGAGAGGTGAACTCTAAAATGTCTGGGGAAGGCGTTTGCCTTGCAAGTGGCCAACCGGGTTCAATCCCCCGGCATCCCATATGGTTCCCGAGGCACCGCGGGGTTATTCCTGAGTACAGAGCCAGGAGTAACCCCTGAACTTTGCTGGGTGTGACCCAAAAAGCAAAAATAAAATAAGGTGGCTGGGGGGCCCCCCCACTCCAGGAGCCCCCTGTGCAATCCTCACTGCCTCGGTAAGGTCCTGTTCCCCACCACAGCTGCCCCGAGGAGCATGCGCGTGAGCAGGCCTGCGTGAACCCTGGGCAGCGTGAGGGGACACAGGCAAGACGGACTCTCTGAGCGACTGGAAGCTGGAGGTGACCCTGAGGGCCTTGTCCACCACAGAACATGCTAGCAAGTAGCTATGTCCCAGGGCGGCCAGGAGACTGGCCCCTGACAGAGCCTGGGCTGGGAGCTTCCAAGTCCCAGGGGTCTGTGAGCCCTGAAAGAGCCCGCACTGGACGAGCTGACCTGGGAGGTGACGTCTGGCTCCACTGGGCCCAGGCTCTGCTTCAGGGGCGCCCCTCAGGTCCGGGGCTCTCCTTGGCTTCCCTCAGGAAGCCTGTGGCAGGCAGATGTGCCGTGCCGTTCTCTGGCAGCAGAGATGCCGTACTGCCGTGCCAGAGGTCTTGAGCCTGTCCTTCCCAGAAGAGGTGACTCAGGAGGCAATGGCCTGGCCTGGCGCCGGGTAACACGCCTAGGGCCAGGCCTGAGGATGCTGGAGCTGGCTGGGGTGGCCACTCTCGTGAGGCCTGGCCCTGCCTGGGATGACCTGGATTTTGTCAAACACAGACTCAGGTTCCCTGAGAGAAACTGCTCCTCAGGAGAGGTGCTGGCCCTCTGGGGTCCTCAAGAGCCTCCCGGTCCACAGCTATGGGAGGCCAGGTGGGGAGCTGGGCCAGCTGCCCTCTGCCTCCTCTGTGAGCCCAGAGCCGGAAGCCCAGTGTGACTCCTTGGTCTTCTCAGAGAGGTCCAGGGGGACCCCAGCAGCTGCTTCTCCCCTGAATCTCCTCTTCATCACTCAGCATCACTGAGTCTGTGCCAGCCCTTGCCCTTGCTATGGGGATGAATATTCTGCCCTTCACTGGAACCAGGTTCTAGATGCTTCTTTCTGCCTCCTCTCCTGCTGGGCAGGAGAAGACAGGAAGTCCCTCCGCAGGCCAGGACTCTGCTGGCCAGTGAACCCCGGGCCAGAGACATGGTGGATCCTGCCAGGTGGGGCGGAAAGACCCGATTTCCCAACGCAGTCAGTGATGAGGCCGAAGTCGAGGCGGTTGGTGGCCTGATTTTATTGCACTGGGTGAGTTGCCAGCCTCCTGCCCCGCCAGGCCCCCCTCACTCCACTGCTCCTAGGGCGGTGGGTCGAGCCCACCTGGCCCCCTGTTCGGCGAGAGTCTCCTTCTCAGCCTGGCCAAGGCCCGGATGGGATTGTGGGCACACGTGGTTGAGTGGGGATATCTTCAGGGAGGCCCTGTTGACTGGCAGCTGCGGGCGGCAGGGGTGGGGACGCAAAAAGCGGGGCTGGCCTGGCACGGTGCGGCCAGCGGAGCTGCTTGTCCGGCTCCTGGCGAGACCCTCTGCCCAGGGGCCTGAGGGAGAAGGAGTTGGTGGGGTCAGCAGTCAGGAGGCTTCCTAGGCAGCCCCTCAGGAAAGCCTCACTCACTCCTGGGAGGCCCTTGGGGCCTGGGTCGGGGCTACACTCCCGGATCCCCTTGCTAGGGTGGCCAGAGCTGGTCCTGGGAGACCATCTGCAAAGAAAGGCCAGCTCAGAAGACCGGGGAAGCCTGCCCCACTGCAGGGATGGGGTGTCCTACCTGGGGAGGGTGCCGATGGGCCTGGACCCCACCTCCAAGGGCCACCACAACCGAGAGAGCAGGGGAAGGGAGGGAGCCATGCTGTCCTCACACTTTTTATTTTTGGGGAGGTGAGATTTGGGTCATGCCCAGCGGTGCTCAGAGTTTACTCCTGGCAGGACCTCAGGGACCATGGGGGCTGTTGGGATTAGATCTAGGATGGCTGAGTGCAAGGTAAGTGTCCTAACTCACCTGCGCACAACCACCTTAGTCCCTGTCCTCACACCTTAAATGCTGTCCTCACACCTTTAAGTGCTGTAAAGCCTAAAGCCTCGGGCTGAGAAAGCCCCCACACACACACACGTGAGGTCCCTGTCCTCATACCTTAAATGCTGTAAAGCCTAAAGCCTCGGGCTGAGAAAGCCCTCTACACACACACACACACACACACACACACACACACACACACACACGCACACATGCACACACCCCCACAGGTGAGGTGGGTTTTGCCACAGGTCCCCAAAGGGTGGGGTCCTGAATGGTCCCACTGCCTCTGAATGTGGGGCTTCCTCCCAAGCCCCAACACTTCCCTCTTACAGGCTGCCCACCTTGAGGGCCCCCTGCTGGGCCACCTCCCGGATTTTTGGACAGCATGGACTGGAGCCGCCTGTTCTCTCCTGGAGGACCCGGATGCGGATCTGTTGGCCTGCACCTGCCTCTCCATGTCATCCGTGACGTCGCCAGAACCTGTGGGGACATGACACTGGATCTCGCCCTGCCAAGCTTGCGCCCCGGGCTCAGTGAGTCAGGCACTCGGGACAGCCAGGCTGGCGGCTGAGTGCCCTTGGCCAGTGGCCTCCCATCCCTTCTCCCTCAAGGCCTTGTCACCACCAGAGCCTCACCTGCTGGGAGGCGACCACGCAGTAGGTTTGAGACAGCACCGAGCATTCACTTAAGATGTGCCGGGCAGGGCTGGGGAGAGAGGGCTGAGCGCCTGCTTTGCACCTACCCGCCATGGAGCCCCAGCACCACATGTGACTCCCAAGCTACAGAACTAGGAGCCGCCCCATGCACCACACATATGGCCCCAAACAAAACAGAGCCGCCTGGGGCTCCTGTGGTTTGTGAGCAGGGGCTGCTACCTGCCTCGCAGGCCAGTTGGTGACACCATGCCAGCTCCCACGCTGGATACCCCAAGCAATAGATTCTCCCAGAGCTTAGAAGGGCAGGTGGCCTGGCATCCCATCCTCCACCGAGGCTGGCACAGCTGTGCCATGCCATCCAGGAGGCGGTGGCACTGTGCCCCTGTGGCTGGCCCTATGGTGCCATCTGGGGACAGCCGGGATTGGTGACATCTTGAGAAGCCAGCAAGGATAGGTGTGGCAGGATGAAGAGCAGAGGTCACCAAGGTGGCTACATGTGAACCAGGCCTCAGCAGGTGGGGAAGGGTCCTCACTGGCACCACAGCCCGGCTACCAAGGACGGGGAACACAGGAAGTGTCTACATGTGGCAAGTGCTCTGGAAGGGCGGCCCTGATGGCTGCTCCTACCCTACCACACTGGCTGCGGCTGACCTGCACCCCGGCTAGGCCCCGTGGTGCCCCCTGCTCCAGCCCTGGGCCCCTACTTTGAGCTGGGTGTCGCATGGCCTGTGCAGGTCTGGGAAGGCCACCAGCAGCCGCTCTCGCTCACGCCGCTCCTCCAGCTCCGCTCTAGCTCCGAGAGATGGTCAGCCGAGGTCCGTGGTGGTCCGCTCCAGGTTCCTGCTTCTCCCTGCAGGCTCTGCAGCAGCTCCCTGGCACAGGGCAGCCCAGGCCTGGCCTAAGGACAGCTCCTGGCCTCCTGGCGCCCCCTCCACCTCCCTGCCCTTCTGCCCTTGGCCCCAGGCAGCCCAGGCCTGGCCTGAGGAACAGCTCCTGGCCTCCCTGGGGACCACCCTCCACCTCCTCCCTGCTCCCGCCCCAGGTCCAGGCCTCCTGGGCAGGCTGAAGGCGCCCACCTGCTGGGCCTGGAGCTGGCAGCGCCCCTGCTCTCTCGCTCTCTAGGTTCTGCAGCTGCCCGTCCACGGGCCCGCTGGGCCTCAGCCTCGGCCAGGCTGCCCTGCAGCTCCTCCCGCCTCCTGGTCCAGACTGTCCAGCTGCGCAGCAGCGCCCGCTTGCCTAGACTGTAGGGACTAAGTGGGACGAGTGGGCCAGGATGCGGGCTAGGAGACTACCAGGATGATCCCCGCCTGCCCTGGTATAGCACCTGCCTGTGTCCAGGTGCAACTGAGGGCACTCATGGGCAGGAAGGTGGAGGAGCAAACGGCTGCAGGCCAATGCCAGCCCCAAGGAGGAGGGGGCCGAGGGCCTCCACCTACGGCAGACTCTGCCCGCAGGCTTGGCAGGCCCTCCTGCCATCCCCCCTTACCCCCGGTTTCCTGGCCACAGTCTCCACTCCAGCATTCTGGGGAGCTCGTCTTCTCCTAGAGCTCCAGTGACTCATCAGCCCTCATCACTTGGAACCCACACCTTCCTGACACCCGCAGAGGCAGGCACTGCAGGGTGCTCGCCCCCGGCACCTCAGGACAGGACTTCCATAGAGCCTAGGTCACCTCTTCCAGCAACAGTATGACCATGAGATGCCTCCATCCTGTTCTTGG
>JAJIBD010008640.1:0-67360 GCA_021461705.1 Cryptotis parvus | reverse complement strand
GCCAGAAATAACCTGAGAATTGCCTGGTGTGACCCAAATAGCAAAAAAAAAAAAACAAAAAAAAAATCAGTCCTCAACCATTAGTTTTTTCAGTTATTGGCATTTTTTTTTTTTTTTTGCTTTTTTGGGTCACACCCGGCAATGCTCAGGGGTTTCTCCTGGCTCTGCACTCAGGAATCACTCCTGGCGGTCCTCAGGGGACCATATGGAATGCCGGGATCGAACCGGGCCGGCACAGCGACGGCCGTGCAAGGCAAACACCCTACCCGCTGGATGATGCTCCGGCCCCAGTTATTGGCATTTTTAAGAGATCAAACACGTTGTGCCCTTTTGCTGCGTTTTATTCCATTGTTCCATCATGAATGGATTCAGGTTAATCATCTGCCTACTCTCACCTCCTATTCTCCCTAGATTAAACTTTATTTTTCTTTTAGGCCTCACCCAGCAGTGTTCAAGGATTACCTCTGGCTCTGCACTCAGGAATTACTCCTGGTGGTGCTGGCAAATGCCCTCCCTGCTGGGCTGTCCCTCCTGCCCAATTAAACTTTTTTTTTTTTTGTTTTTGTTGGTCACACCTGGCGATGCTCAGGGGCTTACTCCTGGCTCTGCACTCAGGAATTAGTCCTGGCAGTGCTCAGGGGATCATATAGGATGTCGAGATCGAACCCAGTCAGCCGCATGCAAGGCAAATGCCCTACCCGCTGGGCTATCACTCCAGCCACACCGTTTAAACATTTTTAACAAGAGACAGATAACCAGGTTTGGGCTGGACATGTAACTCTGTGGTAGACCACTTGCCTTGCATGTGTGGGTGCAATATCTGGTACTATAAAAAGAAAAAAAGACAAAACTGAAAAAGATAAAAGTATAATTCAGAAGCTGGAGAGCTAGTATAGTGGGCAGGGTGCTTGCCTTTGCGTGTGGACAGCCAGGGTTCAACACCCAGCCCCCAAGCACAGCTGTAAGTAAACGAGGTGTGGCCTCAGAACAGAATCCGTTCTGGGTGTGGCTGGATTAGCAATAGAGCACTTGTGTGTGAAGCTCTGGGTTGACATCAAAATTAAAAGAAGAAAAGGGAAAACCCATAGGCCCAGAGCAATTGCGCAGCCAGCACTAGCAGAACAGAAAGGAAAGCAAGGAAAAGGAGAAGACTCAGGATGCTCTCGGCTCAACTCCTGGGGTACCGGGTCCATTTCTCCCTTTATTGGGACTTAATCCCTTCCTTAGGTGAAGTTTGCCCAGTTTCTCCATCTTTGCAGTTATCTTTTTCCCAAGTGTAAACGTTCCTTTATGGGGCTGCCCTTTGGAGGTCTCTTCTGCAGAGATTTCCTGTGGTACTATAGCCTGAACACTCATTGTTACTTATTCTTTTTTTGGGTGGGTTCCACCCAGCAACGCTCAGGGGTTACTCCTGGCTCTGCTAAAGGTGTAACTAATTCCTTGGAGTAACCCAGGAATTAGTAACCCAGTAACTTAGGAATTACTCCTGGCGGTGCTTGGGGACCATATGGGATGCCGGGGATCAAACCCTGGTCGGCGCGTGCAAGGCAAACGCCCTACCCTTGTGCTATCACTCTGGCCCCATTTTTTACTTATGTTTAGTTTGGGAACCACATGAGGTGCTGGAGATCTAACCCAGGTCAGCTGCAAGAAAGGCGAGTGTCCTACTGACTATTGCTCTGACCCCCCTGAACACTTTTTTTCCCCCCCACTTTTGAATACCAGGCAGTGCTCGGGGTTACTGTCTGCACTCAGGAATTAGAATTACTCCTGGTAGTCTTGGGGGACCATGTAGGATGCTGGAGATGGAACTTGCATTAGCCTCATTCAAGCAAAAGACCTCCCCACTGTGCTATTGCTCATTTAATTTAATTTTATTTTATTTATTTTTGATTTTTGGATCACACCCGGTGATGCTTAGGGGTTACTCCTGGCTCTGCACTCAGGAATTACTCCTGGTTCTCGGGAGACCCTATGGGATGCCAGGGATCAAATCCTGGTCAGCTGCGTGCAAGGCAAATAGCCTCCCGGCTGTGCAATCGCTCTGGCCCTCTTGCTCATTTTAAAGGAAGCATTTAAAATAGTGCCTCTTGTTTCAAGTTTAACGTGACTGTCATTCTCTCAGCTCAGTCAGCATTTTCCCAGGGCAGACCTGAAAATGCATCCAGCATCTGCTTCCTTTCATGCCCACATCTGAGGGCATTTGTGCCTTGTGGGAGCTCGGCGTGTCTTCATAGGGGGAGCGGGGCCCACACAGCAGCTTCAGACGCCGGGAGACCCCAGCATAAAGTCCCATCTTGAAGCCTCCGCATGGCGGCTGCACAGCCACACCAGAGTGCCCTTGTGTGGTGGCTGAACAATGGCAGAGCCTTGCCTCAGAGAACCTCCGTCCATGTGTTCAGTCCTGGAGTCCTGATGACAGCTCTCTTCATAAGCCTTTCAAAAGACATTTCCTTGAACCTCTAAGGATCCTGGAGTTATTCCTCCCTGGAAGAGGGGTTCCCTCTGGTGCCAGCACCAAATCGCCCGCAGCCACTCATGCAGAGTGGGACGCGGAGGAGTAACTGCGCAGTGAACAGACCACAGCAGCTGAGCTCTGAGGCCTGTGTCCCTGTGTCTGGGGCGGGAGGGGACCTCCCTTCTCTGCCAGTCTGTAGTGGGGCATCCGTGTAACTCTTTCCAACCAGCGCTGTCCTGGTGGGGTGCAGAGTCCTTGCAGGAGAGCCGCTCTCGTGCAGCTAGCGTCATTTCCTGACTGAACCCCACCGTCATTTTGCTGGGAGGCTTCGCCTCCTGCATCATTGGTTTCCATCCAGCACGAGCCTGCGGTCACATCTCCACAGTGCATGCTGGGGGCATGGGTCTGGACGGCCTCTGAGATCATTCTGGCTCCAGACTCGCCGATGTGGTTTCCCTGAAGGCTGGAAGAGAAGGATTAGGACCGGGCTGGAAAAAACTGGGGCCGGAGGCGATAGCCCAGTGGGTAGGGCGTTTGCCTTGCACGTGGCTGGCCTGTGCCGGCCTGGATTCGATCCCAGGCATCCCATATGGTCCCCGAGCACTGCCAGGAGTAATTCCTGAGTGCAGAGCCAGGAGTAACCCCTGAGCATTGCTGGGTGTGACCCAAAAGAAAAAAAAAACAGCAGAAGAGCAGAAGAGCAGAAGAGCTACAAGCCTGCAATTCTCTTAGGTAAAGAATGCAAAGGGCCGGAGGGATAGCCCAGCGGGTAGGGCGTTTGCCTTGCAGCGGCCGGCCTGTGTCGGCCTGGGTTCGTCCCGGCTCCCTATGGTCCCCGGCCCGCGGAGTAATTCCTGGTGCAAGCCAGGGTAACCCTGAGCATTGCCGGGCATGCCCAAAGCAAAAAAAGAGACGCATGGGGCCGGGTGGAGCCCAGCGGGTGGGCGTTTGCCTTGCACACGGCCGGCCTGTGCTGGCCTGGGTTCGATCCCCTGGCATTCCATATGGTCCCCCGAGCACCGCCGCCAGGAGTTATTCCTGAGTGCAGAGCCAGGAGAAACCCCTGAGCATTGCCGGGTGTGACCCAAAAAAAGCAAAAAAAAAAAAAAAAAAAAGAAGCGCATAGTTGCTGCAGAAAGTGCAGAGCTCTGGAGCCGGAGCGACAGTACAGCTGGGCGGGTGTTTGCCTTGTATCGTGACCAACCCAGGTTTGATCCCCGACATCCCACATGGTCCGGCTTGAACACCACCAGGAGTAATTCCTGAGTGCAGAGTCAGGAGGAACTCCTGAGCATCACCGGGTCAGAGCTCTGAACGTTGAAACCTTTGTGCATTCAGCATCTCCATGGATGAGAGCCACTCCCCTCTTTTAATGGCGGGGGCGGGGGAGACACACCTAGTGATGCTCAGGGCTTACTCCTGGCTCTGCACTCAGGGATCACTCCTGGGGACAATACGGGATGCCGGGGATCAACCCAGGTCGGTTGCGTGGAAGGCAAGCAAGTACCTTACCCCTGGACAATCTCTCTGGCCCTAGAGTTAGGCTCCCCATTCTCCCGACTTTCCCTGTTGGGCTGCTGAAGGCACTAGGAGTTCCCCCATCCCCGAGCCAGAGAAAATAGGATTGGAATTGAGCAAGTCTGAGGGGGAGAGTAGGGCAGGGAGATCCAAACTCACTTGACGTGCTGGAGCCCGCGGTTACTGGCCAGTGCAGTGGCCACATATATCGCCTCTTCCATCCCCAGGGAATTCTCTTGAAGGCTACGCAGAGAAGAGGGGAAGACCCTGTAGTGCGCATTTAGGATGCGCCCTCAGCCCCAGGAAGTGGCACTGCCGGAGCATGTAGGCGGGCAGCTTTGGGTGGGTTTGGCCACAGAAGCCAGCATGCTGGTAGGGGGCTGACACGGAAAGCTGAGCTCTCAGGAGAAAGCTTTACCTGTCCGAGCCCTGGAGGAGGACACGGGACCCAAACTGAATGGTCAGTGACTGACCTTGGCCTATGTCAGGCAGAACGACCCCCACCACCACCAGCACCAGCGGCGCAGTCTGGGCTCCTGAGCTCAGATCAGGCCGCACTAGTTGACCGAGGAGGAAGCAACTAGAGGAAGGTGAAACCATCAGCTCCTAGGGCGGGGCCAGCCGAGCTCTGTGGTTCCGTGACTCAGGGTCACCCCAGCCACTCACCTGAGTCTCTGCAGACTTGTGTTGACTTTGAGCGCGGCCGCCAGGGCCTTTGCTCCTGCCACACCCGATGGCGTTTCCTCGTAAGCTGCCAGGAAACAAAAACCTCAAGTCCAGTGAGAACCAAGAGAGGAGACTGTGACCACAGCGATGTGGGGGCCACGGGCGGGCCACGGGATTCGGCCAACAGGAGGCTCAGCAGGCCCCGGCCTTGCCCAGAAAGGGGGTCAGCGCCAAGCCCCCACGCGGGACTCTTGGTACTTTGCTCCTACTCGTACCCCAGGAGCACAGAGCAGAGAGAGGCTTGCATGCTCCTGGGGGCCCCAGGAACCTTGGACAGAGACCAAATGGCCACCCCAGGGCCTCTGAAAGGACTGAGCGCTGGCCGGCCAGCCTCGAGGGCAGGGGAAGGGGCGCTGGCGAGCTTGAGCTGTGTGGTGTGGCTGAGGTGCGTGAGCTCGTGCAAACTGATGCTTCCTCCGTGTCTGGTCGGAGTCTACAGCTTGCCCCCTTTTTGCGTGGACACAGGACACGGGAGACGAGCACTTACTCGAGAATCTCCAGGGTTCTGTTCACAGCCAAAGCCTCCCAAGTGCCTGGGCCCCCAGGGCACCGATGGGACGCCACCTGGAGACTGGGAGATGTGGTTGGGGGGTCAGACTGGGCAACCCTCACACCTGTCCCCACTGCAGACGCCTTCACTCTTGCCTTCCCTTTTTTTTTTTTTTGTTTTTGGGTCACACCCGGCGGTGCTCAGGGGGTTTCTCCTGGCTCTGCGCTCCAGGATCTCTGGCGGTGCTCGGGGACCTTGGGATGCCGGGTCGGCCCAGGCGGCGGCGTGGCGCACCCTCGCTGGGCTCGCTCCAGCCCCTGCCTTCCCTTAACGTAGGGGCTCAGGTCAGCAAAGGGCACTAGAAATGATTGGCCCCTGGCCTGTCCGAGGAGTGCCCAGTCTCCCTGCTCTGATGCCCAGAGTGAGATCTGGACACCTGGGACTTGGGCGCAGTGGAGAGTGGCCCAGGGCTAACTCTGCGGTCAGACTCACCTTCCTTAACTGGGAAACCATAGAGGGGATGGGACCGAGGGGACCAGGTGACCTCCCTGGCCACACTCCTCGGGACTTACTAGAGTGCAGTGAGGGCTGTGTTCACCTTCAGGGCACCTGCCACCGCCAAGGCCCCTTCGTCCCCAATGGTGTTCTCCTGTAAACTGAACACAGGGTGAACCCTGCCTGGGCCTCCTGCCCTGCTGGGCCTGGACCACCTCCGCACACCACCCGCCCGTGGCCTCTACTCCCATGGGGCTCCTGCTTAGCACACGGAGGGGACATGGGGACACGAGGACAAAGGGGCTTCTCAGACCCTCCAGCAAACTCAGTGGCCGTCCTTGGTCCCCCAGGCTGCACTTCCTGCTCTGTGTTTCATATTTTCTTTCACAGAAAATCATTGTGTTTTGGAAAGAGCTGGTGAGAGCGAATGAGCAGGCAGGAGAGAGAACCCCAGGAAATGCAGGTGGGGGGTTCTATGGGTGGGTTATAGTGCAGCCAAGCTGTTGGCTTACAAAGGGAGAGCGCATGGAGGCGAAGCAAGCTTTTTGGAGCTCTCAGCAGCTGCGACTGTCCCCCGCACCCCAGCCCCACTTACTGCAGGCTGGCCAGGCTCCTGTTGACCTGCAGCGCCCGCCCCAGGGCCGGGCGGCTCCAGCCTGGAGGAAGTTCCACTGCAGGCTGCACAGAGATTCGTATGACCCAGGGGGGCAGCAGCTGCACCCAGCACCGCCAGGGCCTCTCCAGTGAGCAGTCTTGGGATTTTGAGTGTGGGGTCTGTGCGGGACGGCCTCAGAGAACCCCCGAGGCTGCGTCCCTGCAGGGCCAACGCGCACTGCAGACTCACTGGAGAGGTTGTGGCGCGCTGTTCTCCCTCACAGCTTCTGCGATGGCCTGGGCACCCCGATCGTGCAGGAGGTTAGCTGTCAGACTGAGAGGGGACACAGGGCTGAGTCCGGGAGCCCCCGATCTCCCCGTCCACCCTTGCCCTGGGTGGGGTGGCCTCAGCCGTGACAGTTCCCTGATGACTGTCCCTCAACAGAAGGGACATGTGACGGGGCAGCTGACGGAGCCAGGTCGCTTTCCTCCCCCCCACTCCTCCTCCCCGCATGCAGGGGGTCAGGGGCGGCGCGGGGCCCATGCACTTACTCCAGATCCCTCAGGCTGCTGTTGGAATGGAGAACCTGGGCCAGGGCCTGGGCTCCCTTGGGGCTGATGGAGTTTTCTCGAAGGCTAAGAAAGGGGAAGAGCATGAGCTGCTGACCAGGTAGATGGAGCTCAGGAGACAGGTACAGGGGACAGTCTAGGAGGGGACCCCAAAGGCTCGCATGTAGTAGCCACTACTCTTGCTGCCCACTCTGACTCGCTGAGACCACAGCTGCCCAGTGGCCTGGGATGGGCTGCCCAGGCCCAGCCTCTCTTCCCTGTCCCGACTGGCCCAGAGCAATGGCACGGACACTCACTTGAGGCTGAGGAGGGTCTGGTTGGCGCACAGGGCCCTGGTCAGAGCCAACACTCCTGAGTCACTGATGGAATTGCTCTGCAGACTGGAGACAGGACACATTTGGTCCCAGCGCCCAAGGCTACCGGGCTGGCCTGGGGGTTCACAGAGAGTTGGGGGGCCCTGTAGGAAGGAGCTCCATGTCCCAGCCCCTGCAGACCTGGGCCATGGGTCCAGGACAGTCAAGTGAAGACTTCGCCCTGCCGCGGTGCTGCCAACCCCTCCAGGGTTCGGGGGTGCAGCTTGCAGAGAATGGCATCACCAAGTGCCCCCCAGCTGCGCCTGTCCCCAAGGCAGCTGATCCAGCTCTTGGCCACTGGCCCAGCCCCTCACAGGCGGTGGGCACCGCTTATCATTCTACCAATGTCAGAGCCACCAGCCCAGTCCTGGAGCTGTGGGTGGCCGGGTCCAGATGGAGGAGAGACCCAGGCTGGGTGCAGCTTGACTGACAGCCTTCCCGGCCCGCCTGCCCCACAGGATGTCGTGAGACTCACCCCAGGTTCTCTAGGCTCCTGTTCTCCTGCAGAGCCTCAGCCAGGGCCTTGGCGCCCGCGTCCCCCCGATGCTGTTACTGGAGAACCTGCAAAGGATCAAGGGATGGGCCCGGCAAGTGGCTTCTGAGAGCGGCTGGGCCAGGCAGAGCCTGGGTTAGGGTCTGGGAGCTCCCAGAAGAGGTGGTCTCTGTAGTCAGAGGGGCTCCGTGCACTGCTGGAGGCAGGCTGGACAGTCACCTCTGCAAGTCACCACCTGCTGCCTGTTAAAGCACTGGGCAGAGGACAAGGCCTTGTGAGACGTTTGTGATATTGGACATGGCAGCCCAGAAATTCTGGGAAATGTGGGAAAGCGTTGGGAAAGCATTCCATTATGGCCTGTAGCGCTTGGGCTCCATTCTCCTGATCAAGTATTTTAGAGCTAAAAGCCAACTTCCTGCATGCCCACGTTCTTCCATCTGCCCACTCCTCTGTTCTTCCCTTTATCTGTCCATCTCCTATCCATCACACACTCGCCCACCTACCCACCTAGACAGCCATCCTCAACCCAATCATCCACCCACCCAACAGTCCACCCTCCCACCCATCCATCCATCCTTCCACCCGTCCATCCACCCATTCATCTCTTCGTCTTCATGTTTATAAATATTTGCTGTGCCACACTGTGCCAGGCACTGAGACCCCATTTAGCCCCTCGCCATTTCTCACATGAGTTCCTTGAGGCTCCCATTGTGTTTCAGGGCCGCTGCCATCTGCTGGGCTCCCCTGGACCCGATGTTGTTGTTCTGCAGCCTGTGGGAAAGGAATGGGGCCTTAGGCCACACCAGCCTTAGCCGACTGCTTCACGTCTGCCATCAGAAGACACAGACAGTTCCTCTGAGCTGCCTTAACGGGACAGGTCTCCAAGAGACCATTTCTAAAGCTCTGCAAATGGTTCCATGCGGGGCGGAGTGATAGCCCAGCGGGTAGGGCGTTTGCCTTATGCGCGGCCGGCCCATGCCGGCCTGGGTTCGATCCCCAGCATCCCATATGGTCCCCTGAGCACCGCCAGGAGTGATTCCTGAGTGCAGAGCCAGGAGTAACCCCTGAGCATCACCGGGTGTGACCCAAAAAAGCAAAAAAAAAAAAAAATGGTTCCATGCGGAGAGGAAGAGGAAGGGCAGCACCCTGGGGGACCTGGAGAAAGGCAGCAGCCAGCACTGACCACTCCAGCAGCTCTGGAGTCCTCCCAGTGGGCACTCACACAGGCCAGTCTGCCGGTGCCCATCTGCTGGCCCTCCTCATGCAGCCCAGGCCGCCTCAGCAGGGCCAGCACAGGTGTCCTGCGCACTAAGTCTGCAGGCGGCCCAGCAGCCCAGCCCCTGGCCTTCCCCTGGCTTCCCAGTGGCCAGAGCCCACCCATTCCTTGCCTTAGCTAACCTTGCTCTGGGAAACCCTTTCTCTGTTCCTGTGAGCAGAAGGTGGGTCTTTTATTTGTTTTTTTGTTTTTGTTTTGTTTTTTTTTTACTTTTCTGGGGGTCACACCCGGCAATGCTCAGGGGTTTCTCCTGGCTCTGCGCTCGGGAATCACTCCTGGCGGTGCTCGGGGACCATATGGGATGCTGGGGATCAAACCCAGGGCGGCAAGGCCGCTGCAGGCAAACGCCTTACCTGCTGGGCTATCGCTCCGGCCCCAATAAGTGGGTCTTTTAAAAAGCCAAACAAGCCTCATTCCCAGCCCTGTGACTCATCTGAGCTCCCAGCTCCTCACTCCCCTCGCGCGTCTGCCGGGCAGCAGCCCCAAGCCACTGTCTCCTCTGGATACAGGCACACCCTGGGCAGCTCGGGGGTGGTCCCAGTGCTGTCCCCCTCTTCCTCAAGGACAGTCTGTTGCTCAAGTGTGCAGGGGCTGACTGGTGGGTCAGTGGGGCAGCACCTTGTGGTGACTGTGGACAGCACAGTGTCTGGTGGGGTCTTACACAGGTATAAAGTTTGGAGACTTTCTTTTCAACTGCTTCTGCAGCCCCTGATCTCTGGGTGAGCAACAGCGTCAGGGAGCCCCAACCCACACCCCACCCAAGCCTCCGTGTAGAAAACAGCATTGAGGGGCCGGAGCGATAGCCCAGCGGGTAGGGCGTTTGCCTTGCAAGCAGCCGGCCTGTGCCGGCCTGGGTTTGATCCCCGGCATCCCATATGGTCCCCCGAGCACCGCCAGGAGTAATTCCTGAGTGCAGAGCCAGGAGTAACCCCTGAGCATTGCCGGGTGTGACCAAAAAAAAAAAAAAAAAAAGCAAAAAAAAAAAGAAAAACAGCATTGCAGGGCCGGAGCGATAGCCCAGCGGGTAGAGCATTTGCCTTGCAGGTGGCCGGCCCATGCCGGCCCGGGTTCGATCCTATGGTTCCCGGAGCACCGCCAGGAGTAATTCCTGAGTGCAGAGGCAGGAGAAACCCCTGAGTATTGCTGGGTATAAACACCCCCAAAAAAAAAAAGGAAAAAAAAAAAGAAAACAAGGATTGAGGGAGCAGGAGTGAAGCCCGAGGGAGCCGGGCTCTGTGCCCGCCGTGTGCCCACTTACTGCAGCACCGAGAGGCTCCGGTTGATGGCCAGCGCCTCGGCCAAGGACCCGGCCCCATCATCACTGACCACGTTGCTCTGGAGGCTGTGGACACAAGAAAGAACGGGAATCTTCCTCAGCTTCCCCAGGGTGATGGCCCTGACCATCAGGTCCCCTGGGAGCTGCAGAGCCATGACCCTTCCAGCAATGACAAGAACACCCACAGTCTGCAGGGCCTCTGGTGGGCGAGGATTCGGAGCTCCCAACGCCAGGGGCACTGGGTAGAGGCAACTATGAAGCACAGGCTGGCAGGAGCCTGTAGCCTGGCCTTGGGGTGGGCCCAGGGAGCAGAGTAGGTGGGGCCTTCCAGGAGGGCTTTCTGGATCCACAGGAGCTGCAGGGACGCGCGGGGTGGCCCGCTTGGGGCAGAACAAGAAGTTTTCACTGCATGGCTTTTGTGTCGACTCTCCACATGCCCATTTTTTTTCTTTTTTGCGTTACACCCAGCAGTGCTCGGGGTTACTCCTGACTCTGCACTCAGAAATTACTCCTGGCAGTGCTGGGGGATCATATGGGATGCCGGGAATTGAACCGGGATTGGTCACTTGCAAAGGCAAATGCGCTCGCCGCTGTGCTGTCCCTCCCAGCCCACACACACATATATCTGTCCTGCTCAGCCCGTCAAACAAAATCGTTGGGCACAACAGCCCAGTGTGGAGCCTGGCCTGGGCCCCAGGTCCTGTGTTATCTGGCGCATCACTCTCCCACTTCACGGACCCAAGGACGGAGGAGCACAGACCTCAGGGCAGCCAGAGTCCGGTTAATCTTCAGGGAGTCGGCCAGAGCCTTGGCCCGGGAGGCCCGATGCAGTTGTTTCGGAGGCTGTGGGTGGGAGAGAGGGAATGAGGCCCCCACGCCCCTTGGCTTCAGCCTGGTCTGACTCGGGCTCCGGCTCCACGCCAGGCGCAGAGAGGAGACTGGCACCACCCCTGTGGCCGGGCCCCCAGAGACAGGGCTTGGCCCACACTCACTCCAGGGCGGTCAGACTCCTGTTGACCAGCAGGGACCTCGCCAGGGCTTTGGCTCCTTTGCTCCCGACCTGGTTCTCAGCGAGGCTGCCCCGGGAGAGGGGAGAGAAGCGTCACGCGAGATCGGTCAGGCCCACCCCCCCTTCCACAGCCACCCGTGAACTGAGCTGAGACCGGGCACTCCTGAGCAGCCATAAGTCACTCAGCACGAGGTGGGCATGGCGCCCTGAACTCTGGGGGCTCTTTCAGCCCTTTCCCTCTCCGCACAGGTGCCACGAACCATCCTCCCCGTGACTCATTTTCTACTCCTGACTTATTCCATGGTGCGACTTTGGCAGAGACGAGCTCAGCACCCAGAAGCTGGCGGTTGGTGGCAAATTACTCTTGGGTGTGGCTCTTCCAGCCCCAGCACATCCCCTCAGGCCCTTCAGCGAGCCCACCCCCAGCCGGTGCGTCAGCTGGAGACAGGGTCGTGTTTGCTGCGATCTCATTTGTTCAACAGATGCCCGTCTTGTGAGGGACACTTTCAAGCGGTCTCAAGAGCGCCGTCCAGCGGGAGCATCAGAACCCAGGCCGGGCACTGTGACAGCAGATGTGGCTCCAGGGACAGGCCTCCCCTGCCGGTGCAGCAGCCTCAGGCCCGCACGTGTCCTGCCGCCCTTGTCCTGCCCCTCCCCTGCTGCCTGTGTTGCTGGTGCTTTCATGAGAGGATGGAGGCCAGCAGCCAGCACACCCCTCGGAGGGCCCCCCCCACCCACTGAGCCAGCAGCCAGCACACCCCTCGGGAGGCGCCCCCACCCACTGAGCCAACCAGGGTGTCAGCAACCGGCTACCTGAGCCTCTCGATGTGGCAGTCCTTCCCGCTTAGCACACTGCTCAGCAGCTCCGTCACCGAATCCTGGAACTGGTTGGTGTCCAGCCTGCTCGGGAGGAGCCATGGGAGTGAGCAGCCTGAGCGTCCACAGGCGGGTAGGACGAGGCCCGGACATCCAGACAGGGGATGAAGCTCAGCCACCCCAGCAGGTGCTGTCCCTCCCCTTCCTCCACCTGAGCAGCACCCCTGGGCTCAGCCCTCCCGGCGCTCAGGGACCTCCTAGCGGGAAGCTTCTTTGGGAGACACAGGAATAGTTCTCGAGCCCTCACTGGTGGGGGAGCAGAGCAGTGGGCCCAGAGGGCCCAGGTGGCCAGAGCAGGCAGCTCCCTGGGCTGGAGTGTGTCCCTGCTCCCCCAGCCACCACCACACTCTGGGTTCTCACACCCCAGTGCCTCCAGGCTGTGGCCTTATTGGGCAACAGGGCTGTCAATCACAGGCCATCAGTGTTGGCGTACTCTGAACCCACGGCTTCATGAAGGTGAAGAGGGTGGCCTGCGACCATGCAGGCAGTGTAGGAGCCTCAAACCAGGGTGTTAGAGGGGCAGGTGGCAGGGAGAAGGCAGCCCCGCCCCTGGCTGCTCAGATGGGCGAGGACAGGTGTCTGGGCTACTGACCTTCCAATTGAAGAGCACATAGCCCTGGACACCAGCCGCGGGGCCAGGCCCCGGGAGGAATGTTCCACTCTCGGCCCCACACCTTGGCCCCACACAGCCCCAGTGCCCACCTCAGGCTCCGGCAGTAGAGCAGCTGGGGCAGCAGGCTTTGGAGGACACTCTGGCTCAGGTGCAAGGGCAGCTCGGCATCCTGGGCACGGGTGTCGGACACCTGCAGAGTGTAGGCCAGGGCCGCTCGGTGCGGGGTGCGGTGAGCCCGGCCAGGGTCCCGCTTTCCAGGGCGGCCTCCACGCTGCTGACCAACTCCGTGTGCTGCAGCTCCTGCAAACACTGCACCACGTTCACCTCCCGGGCACTGACCGCCGCGGAGGGCCGCAGGCAGCCCTGCAGGAGCTCGGCCACCTGTGCCCAGTAGCCTTGGTGCTCCCCCGAGCTAGCAGGGACCCTGCCAGCAGCGCATTGACCCTGGGAGACAGGAGGCCGGACAAGAAACGCAGGAACACGTCCAGGCGCCCGTCCGTGGCCTGCATGGCCCGTTGGGTCGCATTCCGGAAGTGTGCCAGGAAGCCGAGTCGGGGCCAGGACATGCTGCCCTCAGTGAAGAGGTCAAAGACGGCCCTCTTGGCCGCAGTGTAGTAGTAGGCGGCTGCCATGAACTCCTGCAGAGACAGGTGGGTGAAGCTATACGCCACACCCGAGGCCAGACCCTCCTCTCGCTGCAGGAAGCAGCTGCTCCGGAGTGCCGGGAGCAGCGTCAGGTCCACGCCGAACGCCTTCAGGTCCACCTCGTAGAACACACTCTTCCTCCGGAGCAGCCCGTGGAAGGCCAAGCGGCCCAGCGTGCTCACCAGCCTGCGGCAGCGGGGTCCACTTGCTCGAGGCGAGTGCTCAGCCTGCCCTTCTCTGGCGCCTGCCCGCCCAGGGCCATGCTGAAGTAGCAGGAGTAGAGCTCTGCACAGGCCCCTGGGGACCTCGGCTCAGTCTCCTGGGGCCCCGGCCTGTGGCAGCCCACATGGCCCAGCACTGAGCCACCAGGCGGCAGAAAGCCGGGACCGTGCACATGAGGTAGAGCTCCCGTGGGCCTGCACCTGCCTCAGGACCCAGGCGGCCAGGACGGGGTCGTGGGAGAACCTCTGCTGCAGACAGGCGGTGGTCTCCTCCTCATTGAGGCCCCGGATCTCTGTGAGTCGGTCCACCAGGCCCCCCGGGATCTGGCCTGCCATGCCAGGGCGGGAGGTGACCCAGATGGAGACCTCTGGGAGGAGGCTGCCCCGGATGAGGTTGGTGATGAGCTGGTCCACCTGGAGCTCCTTCTTGGGGTCAGTGCAGGCCGCGGTGTCGAGAGTCAGCGGTGCCCCTGCACTCGTCCAGGCCATCCAGGGAGGAGCAGTGCCCCAGACAGGGTGGTGGCGGGGCCCAGCTCGCCAGCCCGCAGGAAGGCGGAGAGAACCAGCCTGTCTGCCGACAGCTTCGCGTGCGTGTTCAGGTCCCGGAAAGTCATGGGCAGCACCAGGGAGAAGTTCCTGCCCACCTGCCCCCGAGCCCAGAGCCGGACAAATTCCCTCACTAGGGTGGTCTTGCCCACGCCGGCCACCCCAATGGTGACAGTGACGCGGGGTGGGATGGACACCCGCGACAGGGGCAGGAAGAGCCTGTCCAGGGTGAGGGGTCGTGGCCGTGCGCCAGCGCCCGCGGTGGCCTCCACCTGCGTGAAGTCATGTTCCGTGAGCTGCAGGTCCGTCAGACCCTCCACCAGCTGGAGCCTGCTGGAACCGGCCGAGGCACACCCTGGTTCGGGCCGCCCCCACCCTGCTCAGCAGGGCCTCGCGGTACCTCTGGATCCTTGAGTCTGCAGGAGAGACCAGAGTGCATGGCTGGGAAGGGGAAGGGGCTGGGCAGGGGGCCGGGTGTCCCCGAGACACTCCACCCCTCCTCCGCCTACCATGGCCATGGGGCCGCAGTGCACCGTCCGGCTTCCTGCTGGGGGTCTGGGCCGCCCTGACTGCCCTTCCCAGCCAGCAGGTCCACGAAAGCTTTGACCTGCTCAGCTGGGGAGCCGGCACCATGCCCCTGGCCAGCCTCCGCTCCCGTCCACACCTCCTGTTTTCTCATGGAATCGGGATTGCCACCAGGAGCTACAAAGAGAAGGGCCTGAGCTGGGTCCTGCCCGGTGGCCTGGGACAGGCAAGCAAGGGGAGGGGACAGCTCTTGGATTCTGGATGTGAAGCGTCCCTGGTGCTAGGACAGTGTCCAGAGGCAGAAGATGAGCCTGGTCTGGAGCCTGACCACCCCTCCCCTCCCTATCCCCCCGCACACTTACTGGCTGTGTGGCAAGGGACAGGCCGCCCGGGCTCTCTGTGCAGCTGAGCCCTCATGGATAACGTGGGAGTGACTCTGGCATGAGCAGCGCTGCTGGTCCGAAGGCTTTGGTGCGATTGCAGCCTCAGGCAGTGCTGGACACGGCAAAACTGAGGAGACTGCAGGGAAGGAGGAATGTGCGGGTGCGGAGGCTTCTGTTTTATTTTGTTTTGATTTTGGGAGTCACACTGGCAGTGCTCAGGGCTTAACTCAGAGGGGTCAGCGCTGAGGCTTTTCAGGGCCAGGAGCAGCTGTGATGGGAGGTTTGCGGGATCCCAACACGTCTACACAGCGGCATGTGCAGTGGAGGAGACCCCAGCCAGGGAAGGGGCAGGCTCCGGGGTGGAGGTTTGTGCATCGTAACAGATGGGCTGTCCCTTATGCTGGGCTGTCCCGGTGAGGACGAGGACAGGGAAGGCAGGAAGCCCTGCACTTTCCTGGAGAACTCTAAGGGCTGGAGCTACCCAGAGGGCCGGAGCTTATGCTCTGCAGCGTCCGTCCGGAAAACCACATGGTCCCCAAGCACAGAGCCAGGAGCAGCCCCTGAGAATCACCCTGTGCGTACCAGAAAGAAAACAAATACCAGAGCAAAGCTGCTATTGGGAAGAAAGGGCACACGGGCGCGAGGACTGGGCACTGGTGGGATCTCCCGGCCCGCTCTGCTCTCCCGCCTGCGGGCAGCACCAGCAGCCCCTACCGCCCACCTGCCTTTGCCTCAGCCTCCTCACCTGCAGTGGGCGGGCGTCCTCCCGGCTCGTCAAGGCACTGGGGTGGCCACTCCCCTGTCCATGGGCCTAGGAGAGAGGGGCGTGGAACTAGGGAGTGTCCCCCCACAGCGCTTCTCTGTTCTAGTGAGTGGGGCAGTTTGGGGGCCACACTCTGCAGTGTTCAGGGGACTCTGTGGTGTTGGGGACTGGTCGAGGTCAGTGCAGTGCAGGGCCCCAGCCAGGGAGGGCCAGGCCCTGCCCGGGCCCAGGTGCCAGCTGGCAGTGCAGACCCTCCCCGGCCTGGGCTGAGGATGACATTGCCCAAGGAGGGGGAGACGCCAAAAGATGTGAAGGCCGCGGGCCTGGGTGTTCCCCGGGGGTGTCGCAGACCCCATGCTGGTGACTGGCGAGTTGTCCCTGATCCCTGAGGCCACCCAGGTCTGGCCCCTCGCACCCTCCCCTCGGTGACCAGAGGACACAATCTCCTGCCCGTTTCCCTGCACAGGCGCTGTCCTGCTGCCCGTCCTGTCCAGTGCCTGCCTGGCCCCGCGCAGGAGGGTGGGGGTCGAGGGACCCCTGCCACAGGCCTGTCCTGACACACTCGGGTCACAGGGCCCACCCCCCACCGGAGACACCCATCCTGCACCCGCTCCCGGAAGCCTGTGGAAAGCCCCACTATTGGGCAAAATGTGCCTCCTCTGGGGGGATCTGAGGAGCCCAGTGCCTCCGAGCCTGAGCATCAGGACGAGCCTGTTGTGGGGGGCGGCAGGCCGGCTCTCCCATGGGGGAGCACTTGGGAGAGAGGCTCCGTGCTCCCCACCGAGCAGCTTCCCTGGGGCCCGGGGGCGTCCTCAGCAGCACTTCTCTGCACCCCCCAGCTCCTTCCTGCACTGCCACCCACTGTCTCTGTCCCTCCCGCTCACCTGGGCCATTCCTGGGGCTGGTTTATTTATTCCACACCGAGCCTGCGCCCCCGAGCACTCCAGCTGCCCCCATCTTCCTCCTCTGTGCAGCACTTACCTCCTGGGCCTCACTGCCCCGGGGTGCCTGGCCCTGGGGGCTGGGGAGCTGCATCCTGGGCTTGGGGCTCAGCCCTCAGATGAGGTAACTGGCCAGAAGGGAGGGGTCCTGGGAATCAGTGACCGGTCCACTCTGCTGCCCAGGGCTGGGGTGTAGCCGGGTCTCTGGGGAGCGGGACCTGGGCTGCCAGCGCGTAGTCCCCAGCTAAACCCAGGGCCCGGGGGCGCCTTACCTCTTCCTGCCCCGCTGCACCTCAGCCTCCTTCCTGTCTGAGTCAAAAGCCAACAGTCTCAGACAGAGCAGTGAGCCGCGGCCGCAGCTGCCCTGCAAGGAGGGAGGCAGAGGGGCCTCGGTCTCCGCTCAGGGAGCCAGCAAGCTCCCCCGCGACTGGGCCACCTGGGCGTGGCCACCGTAGCACCAGGACATGCCCACCTCAGTGCCAGGAGGGCACCGTGCTGTTGGCACCAGGACACAGTATTTGTCATTACCCGGCTGTGGGACGTCAGCAGATGTTCTTGGGGGGCGGGGACCAGTTGTCGTGTGTTCTCAGCTGGAAGCTGGGTCCCACTCCTGGGCCTCCCTCCCTCTTTCTGCACCCAGCGGACCCCCTCGCAGAGGAGGTGAGGGCAAGGCGAGGCCCCAGACTGGCACAGTGCAGGAGCCACTGACACAGAGATGGGCTGGGAGGGGTACAGGGCCTGGCTCATGTGTCCTGTGATGGTGGCAGGGTGGGGTGTCAGGGGGCTTCCCTCCTGCGGCCCCTCAATGCTCCCTGAGCACCAGCGTGTGCCAGACACCAGGTGTCCACAAGGGTGTCGCAGGCTGGCAGCTGCCCATCTTCTCTGCTCCTCCTTGGGGGCTGAGGAAACTGCCCGCCTCTGGGGTCTCAGGGGTCCTGAGGCTGTGTGGCAGCCAGTTAGCTGTGGGCTGCCCCCTGGGAGGAGCTTCTCTCGGCTCTGGGAGGAGCAAGTCTGCTCAGGGGCTCCCGACACTCCCACTGTGCCTTTGTCTGCGCTGAGCCCGTGAGCATGACCTCACGATTGCCCTAACTCAGCAAGACCCTGAGGCTTTTTTTTTTCTTTTTTGGGTCACACCCGGCAATACTCAGCGGTTCCTCCTGGCTCTGCACTCAGGAATTACTCCTGGCGGTGCTCGGGGACCATATGGGATGCCGGGGATCGAACCTGGGTCGGCCATGTGCAAGGCAAATGTCCTACCCGGCTGGACTATTGCTCCGGCCCCCGACCCTGAGGCTTCTGCCTGTAGGGCTGGACCTAGGGGGCCGGAGGCTGCGATGTTGCTGAGTGTGCCAGGCTGGGCCGGGCCAGGGAAAATGGCACTGCTGGGGGTTCTGGTGGCATCACAGTCAATCACCACTGCCCGGTCTGCTAATCTGACCATAGTAGTGACCATTCACTGCTCCTGGGCAGCAGTTACTGCTTCACTCCACCATGCAGGGCAGAGCTGCGGAACAAGGCCACCAGGCTTCCCGCAGGTGCTGCAGAGAACAGTGCTTCGCCCGCATGTTCCTCGGGCGCTTTGGCTGGACCCAGTTTCCTGGGTCTGACTCCTAGGGAAGGTCAAGGTCTGTCCTGTTCTCTACCAGTTGTCAGGGGGCAGCTTCCTGTTGCAGTGACTCCTTTTCGTTTGTTTCTGGCCACACTCAGCAGTGCTCAGGGGTCACTCCTGGTGGGGCTTGGAACCAAATTCCAGGGTCTAACCGGCTGCAGCTCATCTGTTCTCTCTGGCCCTGCAGAGGCCTTGTCCAGCTTCACAAGTCCAGCGTAGCCATGGCCAGCTCATGCAGACGGCTGCTGGCCTGCCAGGGTGCCAGGGCTGCTCGTCTTGTCCTGGCGGGTGGTTTTATCCTCTGCAGCCCCCCGCGCCTCTCCTTGCAGGAGGCGGCTGCCCCACCATGGACACCTCACCCAGAGACAGTCTCTCCACCAAGACCCCAGGTGGTCCCTGCCTTCTCTGGACAGTATATCAGGAGAGGGGATCAAGTCCTTCTGGTAAGAATGTGGGGCCCCAGGTGCCACCTTCAGGCTGGTCAAACTGAAAGCCACAACAGGCCGGAGCGATAGCCCAGCGGGTAGGGCGTTTGCCTTCTGCATGGCCGGCCCATGCCAGCAGGGGTTTGATCCCGGCATCCCATATGGTCCCCTGAGCACCGCCAAGAGTAATTCCTGAGTGCAGAGCCATGAGTAACCCCTGAGCATCGCGGGTGTGACCCAAAAAAGCAAAAAACAAAAAACAAAACTGAAAGCCACCCTTGGCTGTGCCCACTGAACCCCCAATGTGCATGCTCCTGAGGCCCCACCCGCAGACCCCCACTTCCCTTCACGCTGGTCGGCCCAGCTAGAGCTGACCAGGAGCACCAGTGCCCCATTCCCCAGGCAGACTGGGAGAAGTCCTGGGATGCTAGAGCTGCCCACCCACCAGTGGGACACCCAGCACGGGTGGCAGAGAACCAGGCTTGAGTGCTGGGCGTCGGGTTGCCCTAGCGCAGGGGCGGGGAGTGGAGGCTAAGCCCTCCCAGCTGTTGGAGAGGGCGGGCACGGCCGGGCGGCAGCTTTGTTTTTTTGCACGTGATACAGAACAGACAAGGACACTCAGCGGAAGTCAGACCTGCCCGCAGGCGCTGTGCTGCCAAGCTGTGCGGGGGCAGCATCGGGGCTGGACTCGGCCACGCGGAGCACCCGGGGCAGTGGGCACTGGACACGCAGCCTCCGTCTATCTCAGGACAGACATTCAGACAGCGCAGACCACTGTGGAGGGCCCCCATGGGGAGGGGGCCTGGTGGGTGCCACACGCCCCAGTCCGGGAAGTGGAGCTTGGCCAGGCGGGTGCCTTGACTTCACGGGGGAGCTCAGGGCCTCAGGGGCTGCTGGAGGCTGTGGGCGGGGAGCGGGCCAGGGGGCCTGTTGGCTCTGCGCCCCCTGCTCTTGGTCCCGGGCCGCTGCCCCTTCTGCTTGGTCTTCTTGCGGGCGCGGCGGTGGTGAAGGTGATACAATGGGCATCCAGGAAGTCCAGCAACTTCGCTGTGGCCACCCGGACACCATGCTGCTTGAGCTCGGCCTGCAGCTCGGCCAGCTCCAGGGGCTGGTACTGCAGCACCTTGCGGTAGAGGGTCGGCTGGGAGCGGATGAAGCGGCTCACGGCTGCCTCCGTGGCTGCCGCCTGCACAGCCGCCTGTGATGCGCTGACGCTGTCCTCGGCCTCGTCTTCTCCTGCAGACTCAAAGGCTGCGCCAAACTCCCAGGAGGAACTAGGAAGCAGACCAAACACCGCTGCCCCCGTCCCGCCCAGGCCAGGGCAGCAGGAAGCCCCACCCCTGCCCCCAGCTCTCACCCTGCACCGCCCGATCACGTGGCCCCGTGGCCCCCGGGCCCAAGACAAGCAGTGACAGTGCTGACTGGAGCACCCCGAGTTTTCGGGGCGGAGGGCAAGGCACAGCGGGTGCCCAAAGCTCTGCTCGGGCAGCCCAGGAGACCCTGCCCCTCCTCCTTTACCTGTGTGAGCTGAAGGAGGTGTCGCTACTGCCCACGGAGGAGGCTGTGGATTCCTGTGAGGCTGGGAGCTGGGCGCCTCCTCGGCTGGGAAGGTGCTCAGAGGGACAGTGTCTCCCCCTGGCCGCTGTCTTGGACTTTGGTGGCCCTTGGTCTTGGCAGGGTTGTTGGGCCTTTGGGGAATAAGCCCTAAGGTGGCCTCTGGCTGGGCAGAGGCAGCTGCCCCGAAAGCCCCAGGGGCCACAGTGGCACAGAGCCTGGCTACACGGTGCCTCCAGGGGTGCCTGCACCGAAGGGCCGCTGATATCCGAGTCCGACTCCAGCGTCTGGTGGGTGTACTGGAAAATCTCCTTCAGCTTCAGAACCATCTGGCGCTTGGGCAGAGGCCGGACCCCAAACCTAAACAGGAAGCAGGTGAGCAAAGAGCAGACGGAGTTGTGTAATAAGGACGGAAAAGCCTGACCCCACGGCCTGCCGCAGGGCAAGGGTCACTGAAGGGCATTCCTCAGGGGCATCCATGCTGGCATCCTTGGGATCAGAGTTCCCAGGGCCCTGCCCTTCTGGCGCTGGCTTGAGAAAGCGGGCCCTGTCGGGGAGGCGGCTGGCGTGTCAGAGCAAGGGCCTGAGAGACTCCCAGCACTGCGGACCCCCACCTGCCTCCCCAGCGAGGCTCTAAGAGGCCCAGACCGAAGCACCCGCAGGGAGAGCCCCACTTCCCATCCACACGGGCCCGGAGCCATGGGCTGCTCGGAACCCAGAGAGGGCCTGCCTCCGGGGGCTGCTGATCGGGGCCAACCCACAGGCCAACTCGCTGCCTCCCTGCTGGAGCCAAGGGCGACACCAACCTGTCGAGCTCCTTCTTCAGTACAGGGGGTCTCCATGATGGAATATCTTGGCATGGGGGTTATGGGTACTTTTGGGGGCAAGTTCTTCTGATTAGCTCCTTCTGGGTAGAAGAGAAGAAACATTTCAGTCGATCTTCCCACTGGCTTCTGCCACAAGAGAAATGCGCCAGGAGCCTGCCCAGCCCGGCCCACGCCCTTCCCTCTGGTGAGGCCCGAAAGACCTTCCGAGCAGGCCCCACACCAGCACTCTCTCTCTCAGCAGCAGAGGCCAAGCGCTGTGGCTGAGGGCCTCCTGCAGGTTCTGTGAATAGGAGCCCAGGGTGCCATCCTTGGGACCTCACGGGTCCCCTGGCCAATACTGTCAGCAGTGATCCCCAAGCATCACTGGGTGCTGACCCAAAGTAACAAAAAATATGGGGGGGCCGGAGTGATAGCCCAGCGGGTAGTGCGTTTGCCTTGCACAAGGCTGGCCCGTGCCGGCCCGGGTTCGATCCCCGGCATCCCATATGGTCCCCCGAGCACTGCCAGGAGTAATTCCTGAGTGCAGAGCCAGGAGAAACCCCTGAGCATTGCTGGGTGTGACCCAAAAAGCAAAAAAAAAAAAAAAAAAAAAAACCAAAACAACAAAAAATAGTAACCCAACAATTGGAAGAGAATCTGGTAAACATTCTTTGAGAAAAAATTTAGAAAAGATGAACAGGGGGCCAGGAGCGATAGCCCAACGGGTAGGGCGTTTGCCTTGCGGGGCCGGCCTGTGCCGGCCCAGGTTCGATCCCCGGCATCCCATATGGTCCCCCGCGCACCGCCAGGAGTAATTCCTGAGCGCAGAGCCAGGAGTAACCCCTGAGCATTGCCAGGTGTGACCCAAAAAGGAAAAAAAAAAAAAAAGAAAAGATGAACAAATGGTGAATAATAAGATCGTGAAAATATACCCAATGTTATTTACTGTCAGGGAACCCAAACTGCAGAGGCCCTACTTACACCCAGGGGACGACGCCAACAGATCTGACAGATAAGTGTAGGAGACACGGGGCCAGGGCAGCAGCACAGCGGATAGTACAGCGCTTGCCTTGCACGTGACCAACCAGGGTTTGATCCCCGGCATCCCATGTCTCCCGAGCACCGCCGGAGTATTTCCTGAGTGCAGAGCCAGGAGTGATCCCTGAGCATTGGCAGGTGTGACCAAAAAGAAAAAAAAATTTGTGTGGGAGACAGAAAGAACAGGTCTGGCTGCTCAGTGCTAAGGGGACTATAACAGTCTCCTGCTAAGCGCAGCTGATGTCCAGCTGAAAGCTATCTGAGGACAAGCTGGTTCTCCCTCAAATGTGCAGGAGGGGCCGGAGCAATAGAACAGTAGGTAGGGTATTTGCCGTGCATGCAGCAAGGATCTACCTGGGTTTGATCCCCGGCATCCCATATGGTCCCCGAGCACCGCCAGGAGTAATTCCTGAGCGAAGAGTCAGGAGTAACCAAAAAAAAATGTCCAAGAAAGGGAAGCAAGTTGGAGAGAGAGAGGGAGAGAGGAGAAAGAGAGAAAGGAGGAGATAAAGAACCTGCCATAGAGGCAGGCTGGGGGATGGGGAGGGAAGTGGGGACATTGGTGGTGGGAAATGGGCAGGGGTGGAGGGATGGGTGCTGGAACACTGTATGACTGAAACTCAAATATGAACATCTTGTAATTTTATATCTCACGGTGGTATAATAAAATATTTTTTAAAAATAAAGGGAAAAAAAGAGCCAGGAGTAAAGTAACCTCTGCTGGGTGTGACCCAAACAGAAAAAAAAAAAAAAAAAAAAAGTGCAGGGGCTCCCAAAGGCAAGGAAGAGGCTTGCAGGGTCCTGTGGGCCCGGGCTCCTCAGCCCATTTTCCTGATCCCCTCCAGGTCCCTCCTGCCTCCACTACCCACTTGGTGTCTCGAATCCTCCGGCTGTCTGGGCCTTGTCGGCACTGGGGGGTCCGGGTCGGCTCCGCACACTTCTGCTCTTCTCCGTCCCAGTCGTCCCAAAAGGAGGAGTTCAGGAAGCTCCGCCTGCTGCTCCCAGGGGAGCCAGCCCTAGGACGAGAGTGTCCCGAGAGCTTCTGGGGCTGGTGCAGCTGCCCCGACTGGGGTGGTGCTGAGCCGTGCTGGTGAGCGCTGCACCCCACTGTGTGGAGTCTCCCGGGCCCTGCCGTCGGGGCTGCTGGCACTCAGGGGTCCTGCGCGCTCCAGGTTCAGGTGGTCGATGGGGATCGGCGAGAGAGGTTCCACATTCCAGCAGCCGTCAGCCGAGATGGGCGGGTCACCATCCAGGCTGCTGCGGGCCTGGTGGGAGGCCACTTCCTGCTCATCCTCGCTGTCCTCAACCTCCACCACCTCACCGGCTGTGGCCACATCTGGGGCGCTGCGACTGGGTGATGGGGAGTGTGGGAGGTGGGGAGAGCGTGGGGAGCAGTGCTGGTGGCGGGAAGGCAGTGGCCCGTACTTTTTTGGGGGGGGCCTGCCCTCTGTTCTCGGGGCTTCCTGGGATGACCGGGCAGAGACGGGCTGGCGACTGTGCTGGGCACAACCTCACCGGCAATTTCTTTGTGGCCTTGGGTCTGTCCCCATCCTGCACCAGGGCCCTGGACTGTGGCACCGGCTCCCTTGACGTCCTGGACCTGAGGCCTGAGATCTGGGTCTGTGAGGAGCGGTCATGGCTCCTGCTGGCCAGGGGGTGGCGGGCACCAGCCACGAGGACTCCGTATCTGTCTCCTCGGGGCTGCTCTCAGGGGCATCGTGGAAGAGCGGCGGGGTCCCTCCATCCTCACACAGATCAGTCTCTCTCGCAGGAGAGCTCTGGGCGCCTTCCGGGTCAGCGCCCACATTGATGATGGGGAATAGCTCACAGGACCTGGGGCTGTATTCCAGAACTTTCCTTCCTTCTGACTTTATTTTGGTTGGCTCTAGCTCCAGCTCTTCGTCTGAGTCCAGCAGAAGGATCACTTCATCGTCTCTGCTCACACTGGACAGAGAACGCTGTGGCCTGAGGCCCCCGGAGCTGGCCTTCGACTGGGGTTAAGTCAATGGAGGGAGACTGCTCTGGGGAACCGGGGGCCCCTCCATGCCTGGATGTCTGGGCCCCGTCAGCACTGGGGGGTCTGGGTCAGTACCGAAGCTCCACAGACCCCTGTTCTCTGTCCCAGTCGTCCCAGGGAGACGAGCTCAGGAAGCTCAGCCTGCGTGCCGACACGGAGCCTTGCTGCTGGCCCTCCTGCGCCGGCTCTTCCGGTCGGGGGACGTCAGCTCTGCGCCTCTTCCGCTGGGACAGTGAGTGCCGGGTGGGCGGCATGGAAGCGCCCCCTGTGATGGGGGTGCCGGTGGGGATGGGTCACCGGGTGCGTGCCGGGACTCCTGCCTAGGGGAGAGAGCTGTGCCAGGAAGCAGCGGGATTGTGTGGGGAGCGCCTGCTGGTGAGCCGCCCTGGCCCGAGCTCTGCCATGCTCTGCCTCCTGCTCACGCCACATCTCCGGGAGTCCGGAGTCTCCGGGCGATGAAAAGGGCAGCTCGCTGGCAGGGGTCCGGCAGCCCCGACAGGGCTTGAGGGACCGAGTCCCTCCTTTGGGGCCTCGCCCCTTGCTCTCTCAGGGGACCTGGCCTGCGGACCTTCTGTGGGCTCTGCACGCAGGACCTGATCCAGGCCGTCCTCCCTCACCGGCTCCCTCTCCTCAGCCTCCTCGGCAGCTTCCTCCCGGAGCAGCTTCCGCTGAGTAGCCGCAAATTCATAAATCTCGTCCATGTCCGCGTCGTCCACCTTCTCTCTGTCTTCTCCCTGGACCTCAGGCTCTGCTGCGTCCTCGGCATCTTCCACCTCCCCCTCCCACATGGCCCCTCAGCAGCTCCTGGAAGCTCTCGGCTCTCCGGCACTGCCCTCCTGCTCCTCCGGCTGCCCGTCCTCAGTGCTGGCCGCAACAGGGGTCGCTGGCACAGGCGCACTAGTTCACGCACGCCAAACCTGCAAGAGGAAGCACGGCATCACCATCACCTGTGCTGAGTGCTAAGCATTCAGGGGGCACCGGGCCCCGTCCTGGCCTTTCTTCATCTGTGCGTGCCCCACTGCTCCAGCCCACTCGGTCTGAGTGCTCGAGAGACGAGGGGGCATTGGCTCGGCAACTGCAACAGGGGGACAAGGGCAGGTCACAGGACCAGGGATGTGGCTGGGAAATGACCTGGGCTAAACCAGATTTTCATGCCACAAGACCCTTATTCGGGGCAGAGCCCCTTTTCTGAAAAGCTGAGCTGCTGTCATTTTGGGGCCACACTGGTGGTGCGCAAGGGCAGAGAGGGGTGCAGCACTGAGCCTGGCAGCGGCCTGCACGGCTGTCCTATGGCTCCGGCTCCTGTGTGCCCGGGACTAGGTCTCCCGCCCCTGTGGCCAAGCAGGGCCACTCTTCAGCCTTCCAGCGGAACAATCCCGCACAGCAGGAGCTTGGGCAGACTCTGACCGCTGCCTTTTGTTCGTGCCCAGGGAGCTAAGAGTCTGCTCCGAGGGCCTCACTGGCCGTAACTTGGGACTTAAAGGCGGCAGCCCTGACTCCCCGAGCGGCCAGCCCGTCTGCTCATCCTTCTTAGCTGACGCCACGGGCTGTGAAGTTGAGTCAAGACCAGGTCTGACCTGTGTGCCAGGAAGCCCAGGTCAGGGGACAGCTCGGGGGCAAGGCTGGCATCCGCGACATAGAGGTAGTGCAGGAAAGCCTGGGCGGCCTCCGTGCTGACATCACTCAGCAGCACACGCTGGACGCCGCAGATCTCCGTCCTCCGCGGCCAGGAAGCCTTGGCTGGTCACCTGGGGGAGAGTCACAGGGGGCTGCTGGGGAGACTCAGGCGCTGCTGAACAGCTCAGCTCAAGCTTCCTGGTTCTGCACTCAGGATCACTGCGGCGGGGCCCAGGGGACCACACGGGACGTCAGGGATGAGCCTGGGCTTGCCGTGGTGCAAGGCTAACGCCCTCCCCGCTGTGCCGCCGCTTCAGCCCCCTCGATGTGTCAAGTTCTTAAGGGAAGCTTATCTCTGATGGCGATGCAGATAGGAGCTGGGGGTGAGGCCACAGGGGGCCCCAGCACTCACATACTGCATGAGAAGAGGGGCAGCGGGCGTACAGCACGAACTGATGGGCATAAAGCACGCCCCCGCTGTCCAGTTGGAACTGCACATCACTCAGGTGGGGGTTGTTGACCATCGCACTGAAGTCGGCCAGCAGTTGGCCCAGGGGTTCCTGCGGGAGGGCAGGAGGTCAGAACTGTGAAGACCTCTCTAGAACTCTCTAGAAGGCTCTTCCATGGCTCCCAGCTCAGCTGGGCAGGCTGCGGGAAGCAAACAGTAAATCTGGCTGTGCCCAGTGGGTGGAGAGGCAAGAACTTAAGCTGAAGTAGCTCCATGTGCTGAGTGGCCCCTACTGCCGTACTCCAGGTGACAGAACAGAATCCCAAGGACCAGGCTCGGGGCCAGCCCAGAGAGTTCCCGGAGCCTCCGAGACTGCAACATAAGAGTGCAGCGAGACTGGCGTGCAGGTGTGATATACTGGTGGGATATGGTCCACACTGCAGAAAACCCAAGTTATAACCCAACCCATCAGCAACCCAGAGCTCGAGCTGCAGGTGGGAGGCGGCCCAGCCCCGCAGTGAATGAAGCTTCCAGAACCAAACCTAGGGCACAGATGCTGGGTGAGGTCACCCAGCAGGTCTCCAGGGCTGAACTCAACAACCAAGAGGCAGAACCAAGGGGGAGTCAGGAGCCTGGAAGCATCTTACCGAGCTCGGCCATCCTGGTCCATGCGCTCTGCAGGCGGCAGGACAAAGCCCGTGAGCGGAAGGCAGTCCCAGAGCTCCCCTAAAGAAAGGGTCACAGATAAGCGACACTCGTCCCACAATCCCACCACCAGAAACGTGTGCTGCAGCTGCTGGGCTACAGGCGCCTCCCATTGGGCAGATGGTGAGACAAGCCCACATGGCAGGCACCCCACAGACAATCATCCCGCATCCCGCCCCACCTGAACAATAGGGACAGCAGCCAGGCCCCTTCCGGGCAGGGTGGCTGGCCCTGGCCCCCGTCTAGAGTCCCACCTATGGCGCCATTGCAGGGCCCCTGGCTGCTGCTCAGCCCTCTCTCCGCCAGCTCCACGAGGTCCTGCAGGGCCTGTTGCTCCCTCTGGCTGGCAGACGGGGATGGCAGGAGCTCCTCTGCAAGGCAGGAGCTCGGCGGCAACAGAGACGCAGGGCTCGCAGGTGGCCGCCTGATGGACCGGGAAGCAGAATGACTATGTAGTGAAGGTGCCAGTCCCAGCCCGGAGCAGTTCCGGGCCACACTGTCACCATCGGGCTCGGCTGCTCTGCCACGGTCAAAGCTAGGCCTGTCGTGTCCAGACTCCAGAGAGGACCCCCGAGCTCCCACACAAGTCCCAGAACTGATACAAGGGGGTCAGCTCGTGGCTCTCAGGAGAGCACTGTCCCGACTCCTGTGGGAGACACCCTCCATCCCGAACTCCCCGCCCACCTGGAGACCCCTTCAGGAGGGGCACACCTGGGCAGGCCGCTGGGGCCTCAGGGATGGGCAGAGGCGGGCCGAGTAGTAAGAGTCAGGAGTCCAGCTCTGGGCCAGGGCGCTGCCCTCCCACAGGAAGTTGGGTTTCCCTGCGGGTGGCCGCAGCCACCAGCTGGCAGTGCCCAGCTTCTCCAGAATCCTGCTGGCAGGCAGAGGGGGTGTGCTGGCCACCTCCGTCTCCTCCGACAGGAGCTGGGCCACGCTGGTCCTCGAGCTGCCGGCCTGTGGTCTCGGGGTCCTGCACCAGCAGCCGTGGTGGGGACACAGGGCCTTTCTTCTTGCGACCCCTCTTCTCTAGGATGAACAGAAGTCACGGCTCAGGGGCTGGCCCTGCTGGCCCAGGATCTGCCCATGGGCACCTTCAGCCGTGGCTGGGGGCAGTACACCTACCTGCTGCCAGTCTTGCTCTCCCCAGCCTGAACACGGTGGGCAGGGACTCCTGCTCCATCTCAGAGCGCGACAGTGCCATGGCCACCAGCAGGTCCTCGGAGGGGGCCTCGTGTCTGACCTTCTGCCTCTTGCGCGGCTCCTTGCTGGGGGCTCCCTTCCGCTTGGGGCCTCCCCATGTTACTGCTGCAGCACAAAGGGTGACCAATGGGGGTGGGGGGGTCACCCCCCCCCCCACACGGCCAGGGAAGTGGGCACATGTGGAGCCGCTGGCTGGCACCTGGTTCTCTGCTCCCCTCCATGCCTGCTGCCCACGTGGCCTCCTGACGTGGATCTGGGGCCTCCATGGTGCTTGGGATAGAGGCTCTGGCCCTGTGCCCCCTCTCCGTGTGGTCAACATGGGGTCTCCTACACATCCTGGTCACACCTGTCACCTCCCCACTGCAGGGCCCTGAGCTTCTGCCTGTCACTGGCTGGAGGCCACCCTGTGCCGTGTGGGCTTGGAGAGTTCCTCAAGGACTTCTTGGCTACAGAGAGCAGAGACAGCCTTGGTGTCCCATAGGAGGGAAGGGGACAGAGCCCAACCTGGTGACCTCCCTGCAGCCAGAGCACATTCTTACAAAGCTCATGCCCTCTACTGGGCCAGGGTTGGTGGGACACCTGGTAACACCCCAGAGGTCCAAGTGGGATTCGGGCCAGGATCCCTGGGCGTGTTTGCCAGCGACTACTTTCTCAAGAGAAGCTCCGGGGCCCCCAGTTTCAATCCCCCTACCTGATGAAGTCCAGCACCAACTGGCAAAGCAGCTGCTCTCCGGCTGAGCCCACCCCAGCCCTGTTTTCGCCTTCTAAGAGGCACCCCCGTCCTGGAGCAAAGCAAGGGTCAGTGGGGCTCGGCCCATGCAAGCAACGTGCGCCCCACCAAGCTTCCCTTTTTGCTCTTCAGCTGTCACAGCAAAGAAGTCCTAAACTGAGCCTGAGAAGCAGCACAAGGTAAGACCCTGCATACGGGCAACCGGTGTGATCCCCAACACTGCACGGTCCCTGAACGCTGCTGGTGTGGCCCCCTAGCCCGGCCTCCACACACAAAAGCCCTAAGCTTCGAGAAATCCAGGTTCGTGTGGTCTTTGTACCTTCTATCAAGTTGGGGTCAACTCTGGCAGACCAATGTGGAGGAAAGTTGCCCCAGCGCCCTGCTGTCTGCCCGGTCTCCTGCTCTAACCAAGCATTTCAGCCCCCATGCTGAAGAGGTGGTGCATGGACCTGTCACTCATTGAAGGGGCGGTGCATGGACCTGTCACTCACTGAGTGTGGTGCATGGACCCGTCACACTGAAGGCGAAGCCCATGGCCCTGGCGCCCACACTGGAAGGGAGTGGGCCTACCCCACTCCCTTTAGAGTCCAACCTACTACAGGCTCCATGTTGCCATCACTGAGTGACCAGATGCTGATGTCAAGTAGCAAAGCGAGACCAAGGCCACCCTGTCAGGGCCACACAGGGCGGCAACACGAATGACCACAAGAAGGACCTCAGGCCTCAAGGAAAGCAGCCCACTGTCCCTTCTCCAGCTCAGCGCAGACCATTCCAAGGCCCCGGAGTCAGTCGTGCCTCCCAGGTCTCATCCCAGACGCAGCAGAAGCTTCCACCAGGAGTTCCCCAGACTTCCTGCAACTTACCTGGAGGCCAGGGGGCCTGGGGCCTGGGCGCCGTTGGGTTGAGCCGCCTGCAACCGCACGGCCTGGAGCAGCAGCTGTGGGCCAACTTCCATCTTCGCCGCGCACTGTTTCAGGTGGCTGAGACGGCTCTTGGGAGTGAGACAGGGTTTGCCACAGATCGGACATTCGGGGACTGGGGGCTCTGAAGCTCTCTGAGCCTTTTCAGCCTTGTCCAGGCACCTGGAGGAAGACACTATAGACAGGAACCGCTACCCGCGCTGCAGGCTTTGCTCCCATGGCATGTTGGGTGCTCGAGTGAAGGGTCTGAAGACCCCAGCAGCAGCTCGCCTACCCGTTCACGTGCTGTTCCCTGCATGCCACGCTCATGCTGGAGAGGTTCTTCTGGCAGATTTGGCAGAAAAAACAGCTCCATGTCCTCCAGGCTGCCGCTGTGGGGGGCCTCTTGCTCTTGCCCCAGCTCCTGCTGCAGGGCCAAGGCCTCTACAGTGTCGCTCTCTGTGGCAGGGAGACCAGAGCCTGTGGAGAGAGATGGTGTCCACAAGGACACATCACCATTGGCCCAGGGATCAGCCTGAGCATGGGCCTGGGGGCAGGGCTGCAGTGGGGGCACTACCAGGCTCCCCGGAGTACTCAGACCTGTGAGAACTGCTGCCAAACTGTTCAGTACTGGGGCAGGATCTGGGTCCCCAGGGGCTCACAGAGGCCAGTGCTGGGAAGTCTGACCATGCTAATGGTCAAGGCGAAGCCATCCCCATTTCGGTTAGTCAGCCTCCTCAGGCACTCCAGGGTTAAGGCTCCCAGGCCACAGGCTCTTTTCAAATTGAATGGAAGAGGCCAGAGTGATAGTACAGCAGGTAGAGCATTTGCCTTGCATGTGGCCAACCCAGGTTCAATCCCTAGCAACCCATAAGGTCCCAGAAGCCTGCCAGGAGTGATCCCTGAGCACTCTTGAATGTGGCCCAAAACAAAAACTGAATGGAAAAAAAAAAGGAAGAGATACCTGGTCAAGAAAGCTAAGTGAGAAATGACCTATAACGCAGATAATGGTCATGGCCAGGGGTTGAGCCCACACAGAGGAAGCTCCCCTCCTGTTCCTTCCGCCCAGTGGGAGCCCTGAGACCCTCCTGGCCTACCAGGCTCTGCTGTGGGCTCCTCTCCAGGCTGTTCTGGGACGTCTTCTTCAAGGGTGGCCTCTAGGGAGCCCCCATCTGGAGGCATGTTTCAGGCGCTTGGGGCGTGCTCTCTGGAACTGCTGCATGCGCTGTAGGACCAACTCGGTTGTGCGGGGCTTGGGGGAACTTGGCAACGGCTCCCTTGGACAGGAAGGAGGGGGCTGAACATCACAGCTGGGAGCACCCTCTGGGAGAGAGAAACAGGGCATCAGGCCTGTGCTCTAGCTGCAGAAAGCAAGGCTTGTTCACCTGCTCATGTTTCAAAGTGCTCCGTCAGTTAGTATAGGGTCAGCAAGTGAGCACAGATAAATCCACCTCACGGGGACATCTGCCAGGGGGCTGGGGATGACGGCTAATGAGTGCAGGGCTGTGGGTCGTGACGGCTGCACAACGGTGAGAACGCTAACAGCGGTGGCGCTAACGAATGCCAGCGCTCTCCGCATCAGCAGTTCAGCTGGGAACTGGGGCTCACAGATGGCCTCCAGCAGAGATTCGGGAACCTGAGCATGTCAGTTTCACAGGTGTGTGAGGTGTGGTTTCTGGGGGATTCATGCATAACCTTCCTTAGACTCTCACAGGGAACTCAAGGGCTGATAAACAGGTAACAGCCTCCGGCTCTGCACAGCTGAGCTGACCGCACTTGGGGGCAGATGCTGAAGAGCAGGAAGTGACGCAGCCTGTGCTGCTGTGTGTGTGTGAGTGTGGCCAATGTAGCTGTCAGAGTGTGACCTGTGCAGCCCCGTCTGTGTGCGAGTGTGGCCTGCGCAGCCATCTGTGAGGCTCCTGCGCCTGCCCACAGCAAGAGGAAAAGGTCAGTGTGGCGGGAGAGGGAGGGGGCTGGGAAATATAAGAAATGGTCCCAGAGCTGCTTTAAACAACACGGGGAAAGAAAGGGATAAAAAGGGGCTTGGAGGGGAAAGCAGGATGTAACGGTTCTCCTGGGAACCAGGGCTCAAGGCTCCTGTGCCCCTAACTGTCCTCTCCGCTGCCTATGCTTGGCTGCCAGTGCAGAGGTGAGTAGTTCCAGACACCCCAGGGCCCGCAGCCTCCCAGCCCTGCACCAATTTACTAGCTGGTCCTTTTCCGAAAGTTTTCTGATTCCCAGCTTGAAGTCCTTAGTCTGGGAGGGGGTGGCAGTGGCGTGGCCTGGTTACCTGCTGAGGAGTCCCTGCACTCGGCGGGCACAGAAGCAAGCACACCTCCGTCCCCATTTGGGAGTAGAACTGGTTCTCCCCAGTGCTGCCGTTGGCTTCCTATTCCGGGGGGCCTGTCTGCTCAGCCCGGGGCAGGCTTTGCTCTTGTTTGCAGTCTGTCTGGCCCTTGGCGGTTTTGCGCCTCAGCTCCGTGCTGTCCGCGCCCTTCCGTGCCTTCCTTTCCCCAGCCGCATCCTTGGCAGTCCTCTTCACCCTTTGGAAAAAAGCTGGCACAGAGGTTCTGGAAATCCTCATCCGACTCATCCATCATGGGGCAGCTTCAGAGGCGCGAGGATGGGTCTGGGGGCTTGTGCATGGGGCAGGACCCTGGCCCAGTTTCCTGGGGTCCTCTTTCTTGCTCAGGGGCCTTCTGAGTTTGCACTTATGAGCACACCTTCTAAAAAGGTCTTTCACGCTGAGCATGTCTGAAGCTTTCTTTTGTTCAAGTTCACGTCCGAGAGGTCGCCCTGGCCAGCGCTGCTTTGGGAGCTACATGTGCACTAGGTGCTGGATGATTCTCCAAGATCCCCGGGCAGAAGCATGCGTGGTTTGCCTAACTCCACGTCTGAGTCCACACCGAGCCCAAAGTGACATTAATCAGACATCATTCCTTTCCGACATTTCCTCCAGGAAGGAACAAGAACCTGAGGGAAACGGGCAACATCAGACTCAAACACTCCTACATCTAGTCAGCAGTTGCTGTCCTCAAGATACACAGCACAAGACGGGAGAGGACAGGAAACTGCAACACAGGCGCACTCGGAAAAACCTGTTGAAATCTGGGGAATGATGCCCTCAAAAAGTGCGGTCACCAGAATCAAGAGATCACCCTCTTTCCTGGGGGCCACATCAGTGATACTCAGGGGTTACTCCTGCACTCAGGAATTACTCCTAGCAGTGCTTTTGGGGGAGCCATATAGGATGCCGGGATCGAACCCAGGCTGGCCATTGCAAGGCAAGCACGCTGTCCACTGTACTACCACTCTGGCTCACACAAGATAGTCCCTGAATCCAAAAAACTCTCTCAGGTCGATGCTGGTACAGGATCTTTCGTGATTTGAGACTATCAACAGGCAGTGGAGAGAGGCGGGGGAGAGCAGAGGAAAAGGCGTGTATGAACACAGGCAGCACCCTCACTGACAGATCCAAATCAAAATAGGTCATTTTACTCCATCTTCTGAGTCCAGCCAGAGCTCCCAACACTAAAGCGATCAGAATGTGGCTTACATGCAAAGTCTGGGCTACTTGCATGATTAGCTGGGTCGGCAGAGGACCACCCCAGGATGTCATACAACACACCCCCAACTGCCTTGTTTTCCAGTGTAGGGCAGAATAAAAGGCTGTAAATCTAATTTGCATAACTACAAACTCCTCCATTTCCGGGCCACCTCCTTAGGTATGGCCTTTATCTAAGGGGACCCCTCTCTACCACCATTATTTTCTGCCAACTGCTCATAATGGCTTTTATAAGTTGTGATCATGGGGCCAGAGTGACAGCACAGTGGGTAGGGCCTTTATCTTGCATGTGGCCAACCCGGGTTCAATCCCGGTATCCCATATGGTCCCCCGAGCTCTGTCAGGAGTGATTCCTGAGTGCAGAGTCAGGAGTAACCCCTGAGGGTTGCTGGGTGTGACCCAGAAAAGCAAAAAATAAAATAAAAAAATAAGTTATGATCATATGTTATAGATAATACCTATTAAACAACTGCATGCCAGGCCTAAGTGCTTTACAAGTCTCTAATCCTTACACAACCTGTGCAGTACAGTGTTGTCATCATCCTTGACAAGGGACAATGGGCACCATTTCACACTATTTTGTTTTCTTTTCTTTTGCTATTTTTTTTTCTTTTGGGTAACACCCGGCAACGGTCAGGGGTTACATCTGGCTCTGCACTCAGGAATTACTTGTGGTGCGTGGGGGACCATATGGGATGCAGAGGATCCAACGCAGGTTGGCCACGTGCAAGGCAAACACTCTCCCCGCTGTCCTATCACTCTGGCCCTTTGTTTTGTTTTCTGTGCCATACTGAACACAGAAACGCCTAAGCAGTGCTCAGGCAACCCCACCAGTGGGTACTGAACCTGGGCCTCCTCCTACTCCATCCAATATATGAACCCTAAGCCTGAGCAATAGTACAGCAGGGAGGGCACTTAACTCGGCCCAACACCCAATATGGTTCCCCTCTATTCCACTTTTCAAGTCTCTGGATGATAACGCTGGCTTTGCAGCAACTGATCAGCAATTAGCTATTGAATTTGTCAGCTGCAAAGATTCCGGTATTATCGGAAGGAGATAAAGTGGTGGTGGGATGGCTTTGGGCGAGCAGCAATCAGTGTTGGGGGGCTCTGTAACGTGCGGCTAAAGCAAATGGAATTTTATCCCGCTGGGCGCGGGGTATTCCCAAGCCTCATCCTGCTAGAGTCTCTGCATCTCACCTGATACTCGTCTTAAAATGAACCACTCAGGGGCCGGAGCGATAGCCCAGCGGGTAGGGCGTTTGCCTTGCACGCAGCCGGCCCATGGCGGCCCGTGTTCGATCCCCGGCGTCCCATATGGTCCCCCGAGCACCGCCAGGAGTAATTCCTGAGTGCAGAGCAAGGAGAAATCCCTGAGCATTGCCGGGTGTGACCCAAAAAGCAAAAAAAAAAAAAAAAAAAGGGCCGACCTGGGTTCGATCCCCGGCACCCCATATGGTCTGGTCCCCTGAGCACCGCCAGAATTCCTGAGTGCAGAGACCAGGAATAACCCCTGAGCATTGCCAGGTGTGACCAAAAAAAAAAAAAAAAAAAAGAAGCAGCACTCTTGGGGCCGCCGGAGCGACAGCACAGCGGGGAGGGCATTTGCCTTGCATGCAGCCGACCCGGTACGATCCCCGACATCCCATAGGGACGCCCGAGCGCCGACAGGAGTAATCCCTCAGTGCAGAGCCAGGAGGAACCCCCCCGACCACACCCCTGCCAGGTGTGGCCCCAAACAAAAATAAAACGGAGAAAGGCACCGCGCCCCCCAGCGCGTCGGAAAGGCGCGATTCCCGCCTGACAAGCCGCTCGCCCAGACGCAATGACGGACCGTCCCATTCCCCAAAGCCCCGCGGACCCACGGGCCGGGGCGGGGACTCAGGCTGGGGCCGGCCTCCAGGGGCCACATCGAGAATTCCAATCGCCAGTTGGAGCCCAGGGCGCGGACCACAGAGGGATCCAGGTCCCTCGCCCTTCCGGGGGCGGCGACCCTCCCACCCACACGCGGCTCCCGCCTGGACGCCACGGCTGGCGGCCGGGGAGCGACGCGCGCCTTCCCGAGGAGCCGGAGCACTGCCCGGGCCGCCGGCTCCCACCCAGCCCGGCCCCTCCTACCTCCGGCGCCGCCACGGCACCTTCTCATCCGAGAACCGCGCGCCTGCGCCGCCGCCGGACCCGCGCCACGCCTCTGCGCAGGCGCGCGGCAGCCCGCGCCTCACTTCCCGTCCTGCACCGCGGGCCGGGCCGCCCGCGGCCACGAGCGTTTCCGGGTGCGCGGGGCGGCGCGATGTGTGGCGGCTGCTGCGTGTGGGGCCGTGGGCGGTGCCGCGCGGCGGCGAGACTGGCCCGGACTCTGTGGGGCTTTGAGGTCGCCTGGGAGCGCCGCCGTCGACTGAGGGCTTTGACGAGGCGGGCGCGCCCACCCGATGCCGCTCCTGAGGCGGCGCCGGGTGCGAGCCCTGGTGGTGCTCTGGGCCATTCCTGGGTCTGGCGGGCTCGGGACGGGGGTGGGGACGATCTGGGTTGCCGGGGATGGAACCCAGGTCAGGTGTGTGCAAGGCGAACGCCCTCCCCGCTGTACTGTCATTTTGGTCCTGCCACCAGCAAGGTTGCTAAACTTAAAGTATGCAAGTTCAGTAACATTGTATCTGGGGACATGGAACGATGTTAAGGACAAGTATAAAGGAGAAACTTTTCTCCAGATTGAAAATGAAGGGCCTGAGTTCCGTATTTCTGGACGTGGGGGCGCTGTAATATATCCTTGAACGCAACTGGGGAATGCAGTTTTGAATAACGGAAAGGTGCACTGCACTTCCTGGGTGCGTTGAGTGATTTGGGGCCACAGCCGGTGATCCTACGGGCTTACTCCTGGCTCTGCACTCAGGATTTATCCTTGGTGGGCTTAGGGGACTGTATGGGGTGTCCGGGATTGAGCCCAGGTGTGCAATTCAAATGCCTACGCTGTACAATCTCTTCACACCTGACGAATTTTTTAAGATTATGGTAGGTCATTAAACATGGAGACTTCTTGATTTCTTAGAGATTTAGGTGAAAGCATCTTAATCCATCTCCCCATCCAGATACTTCCTCCTCCCCCAGCCCCCCGCTTTTTTGGGTCACACCCAGCGATGCTCAGGGGGAGCATCTTGGCTCTTCATGCAGGAATTACTCCTGGCTCAGGGGACCATATGGGATGCCTGGGATCGAACCCAGGTCTACCGTGCAAGACATGCTCTCCCCCTGTGCTATCACTCCAGCCCCTCTCCCTAATTTTTTTTATCCATTTTATGGGGTGGGGTTGGGGCACTTCTGGTTTGATGCTGGAGGTTGTTTCTGGCAGTGTTCAGGGGACCATGGCACCAGGGCTCATGCAAGGCAAGTGCTGTGCACTCAGCCATATCCCCAGCCTCCGTTGGTTTATTTAAAGCAAAGCAAGTTCATTAAAACTTATTTTAGGGGAGGAAGTATTTAAACCTTAGATTCTATTGGTAATCTATTACTTAAACCTTAGAGTCTTAGTATTTATATTATAAATATTCCATGTAATATTTTAAGCTGGAGATGCTTGGACATCTTAATCTTGGGCAGGATTGGCCTGATTTTCCTTGTGTGTTTTTGTTTGTTTTTGTTTTTGAGGAACAGCCAGAGCTGGTGGTGCTCAGTGCTTACTCCTGGCTCTTTGCTCACTTCTGACATTACTCAAGGGACCACATGGGGGTGCTAGGGATCGAATCTGGGTTGCCAAATGCAAGGCAAGAACCCTACCCACTCTGCTATCGCTCACCCCCTCTTTTATTTTTTTTAAATATTTTATTATACCACCGTTAGATATACAAGATGTTCATGTTTGAATTTTGGTTCTACAGTGTTCCAACACCCATCCCTCCACCCCTGCCCATCTCACATCACCAATGTCCCCACCTCCCTCCCCTTCCCCCAGCCTGCCTCCATGGCAGGTTATCTCCTTTCTCTCTCTCCCCTTTTTCTCTTCCCTTTCTTACACATTATAGATTGTAATATATTCTAGAACATAATTGGTTCCACTAGTTTGATGTACCGGGTCCGGACCATGAAAATGGAGGCTATTATGATGAGCGAGTCTCATTTGGTTGCTTCCGAGGCCCTACAGAGGTGATGGGCCCACTCCCAAAACCCATCTTGCCTCCTGGGAGCCTCATGGTCAGCTGAGCTAGGGGAGAGCCGGATGGCAGCTCTCCCCCGTGCGTCTGAGTCTCTGCATCTTGGCCGAGAGCCCTGAGGCAGTTCGTGGGCAGGGCCACCAGGCCTCTAGGATGGGTCAGAGAGGGGAAGGGATACCCCAGCTCCATCTCCAGGAACACCCGGTGACTTCCGCCTCCGAGAGCTGCCTACCTGGGCTCGAACTCAGCTGCTCTGAGCTGGTCTTGAGATCAGTATCTTGCGGTTGATGAGCTGTGGGGTCCAGACCGTGATAATGGCGGCTATTATGGTGAGTGAGTCTCATCTGGTTGCTTCCAAGGCTCTACAGAAGTGATGGGCCCACTCCCAAAACCCATCTTGCCTCCTGGCAGTCAGCTAAGCTAGGGAGAGCTGCCATCGCAGCTCTCCCCCGTGTGTCTGAGTCTCTCATCTTTCTATCTCTATTTCTGTCTCTGTATTTCTCTCTCTCTTCTCCTACACCTTGTGACTTGCCTTACGGTTTATGATGCAATTATCTATGTGTATATTCAGTAGTGAGTTCTAGTGTGACATTATAGTTCCTCATTCCCCATCAACCTCCCCAGTTTGTTACAACTACAGTGATCATTATGGTGTACAGATGTGAAAGATCCTGGGAAGGACCTGGTCCTAGCTACTTTGTTATCTAAGCCTCTTGCGTGGCTGCGCACTGTCACAGCTGCTGTGCATCTGGTCTGCCCCTTGTTTGGTTCATCTGGTTGCGGAGGCTGTGAGCCCATAGCCATGCCCACCGGCATGGAGAGGGAGGAGCCCAAATCCCTGCTCCAATTCCGGCCAGCGTGGCTTCCCCCCACATGACTGCTTTACCCTAGGAGCTACATTGGTCTCGGCTGGGGACTAGCCGATTCCTCAGAGACTCCATGGGCTGCTCCATGTGGGCCGGGCAGTGCAGCTGTGTGTCTGGTCTGTCCCTTGTCCAGTTCATCTCTATTGTTACTGTTTTTGGCATATCAAATACATCCACGGGTAGCTTGCCAGGCTCTGCCATGGCTCTGGGTTCATCCCAGGGGGCCCAGTCTTTTCCTGTGTCAGACCATCCACCATCCAGGGCCCACAGGGCAGAGCCCTGGGGGTGTAGACAAGCCTATCTCCTGTCTGCCACCTGCCAATGCAGTCGGGCACCGCAACCATACCTACAACACCTTGAGGGGCAGGTGGCCCCCTCTTTTTTTTTTTTTGCTTTTTGGGTCACTCCTGGCAATGCTCAGGGGTTACTCCTAGTTCTTGTCTCTGCATTCAGAAATTACTCCTGGCGGTGCTCAGGGGACCATATGGGATGCTTGGGATCGAACCCGGGTCGGGTGCGTGCAAGGCAAACGCCCTACCCGCTGGGCTATCACTCCGCCCCCTTTTCTTTAAGTGAAAGTTTGGATGGGTCAGAGAGCTCTGCTGGGAGGGCACTTGCCTTATAAGCAGCTGACCCGGGTTTGATCCCCTGTATCACATACAGTCTGCCAGGAGTAAGCCCTGAGCACTGCCGGTGTGGCCCAAACACCAAAAAATAAAGTGATGGGCCGGAGCGATAGCCCAGCGGGTAGGGCGTTTGCCTTGCACGCGCCGGCCCATGCCGGCCAGGGTTCGATCCCCGGCATCCCATATGGCCCCCGAGCACCGCCAGGAGTGATTCCTGAGTGCAGAGCCAGGAGTAACCCCTGAGCATCGCCGGGTGTGACCCAAAAAGCAAAAAAAAATAAAAAAAAAAAATAAAGTGAACAGTTTTATTTAGGAAATGTGAGAGGGGGGAAAAGTTTTCTGAAAAATAAATTAAGAGAAATTTCACGCCCTGAACAGGGGCGCAGACACCCTGTGTCTTCAAATGCTTTGCAGGTGAAGCTGGTGGTCTCTGAATTAAGACAACTGCACTGACCAGTGCTTCCACCCAAACGCCACTAGACGGCATCACATTAGAAATGGTGCCAGATGCGGGGAAACACCTTAGAGCATCCTTTCAAGGGCAGTTTGCTTTCTCCTCAGGCCAGAGTGACCCGGGAGAGCCGTTACTGATCCCGCCAACAGAAGCTGGGAGCCACTATACTGGAATTAGGCAGAAATCACCCAAAGGGCATAAACAGAGGGATGGTGTCCAAAAACAATGTTATTGGGCCGTGGACCTTAATAGGTCAGTGAGAATATTTGAGGTAGAGCTGTACTGCCAAGACACTCATGCCAGGGACAGGAAGGAACATTACTTCCTTCAGGGTTTTCTTTGTTGAGACCACGCAACTCATCAGAAAGGTTCCCTGACAGACTCTCAGTAGCCCCCACCTCTTTATTTGCTGAAATGGAAAAACTATATTAAAGTGTTTAGGGGATTACAGGTGACCCAAGATAAGAAAAACATGTTGAAAAAAAGCAGAGGCTGGGGAGAAAACTCTGGTGCTTGCATGCAGGAGCCCTGGGTTCGATCTCGGAGCCCCAACACTCCTAGAGCACTACCAGGTGTGACCAAGTTTTAAAACTTTTGATTTTGAGGCTGGAGCGATAGCACAGCGGTAGAGTGTTTGCCTTTGCACGCGGCCAACCCAGGTTCAATCCCCAGCATCCCAGATGGTCCCTGGAGCTCCACCAGGAGTGATTTCTGAGTAAGCCCTGAGTATTACTGGGTGTGATCCAAAAAACCAAATAATAATAATATTAATAATAATAAAAATGCATTATGAGGGCCGGAGCAATAGCCCAGCGGGTAGGGCGTTTGCCTTGCACGCAGCTGGCCTGTGCCGGCCGGGTTCGATCCCCGGCATCCCATATGGTCCCCAAGCACCGCAGGGAGTAATTCCTGAGTGCAGAGCCAGGAGAAACCCCTGAGCATCTCCGGGTGTGACCCAAAAAAGCAAAAAAAAAAAATGCATAATGGGGCCAGAGATATAGTATAGTGGTTAGAATGTTTGCCTTGCACATGACTGACCTAGGTTCAATCCCAGGAATCCACAATGGTCCTTTGAGCACTTCCAGAAGTAATTCCTGAGTGCAGAACCAGGAGTAGCCGCTGAGTATTGCCAGGTGTGGCCCCCAAGCAAACCCCCATCATCGTGGGACCAGAGAGACAACACAGCAGGTAGGACACTTGCCTTGTATGCGACTGACCCGGGTTCAAACCTCAGCATCCCGGATGGTCTCCCAGCACTGCCACGGCGATTTCTAAGCGCAGAGCAAGGAGGCAGTCCCTCAGCACTGCTGGCTGTTGCCTAAGAAACCAAACGATAAGGGCCAGAGTGATAGCCCAGCGGGTAGGGCGGCTTGCCTTGCACGCGTGCCGGCCTGTGCCGGCCTGGGTTTGATCCCCGGCATCCCATATGGTCCCCCGAGCACCGCCAGGAGTAATTCCTGAGTGCAGAGCCAGGAGTAACCCCTGAGCATTGCCTGGTGTGACCCAAAAAAGCAAAAAAAAAAAAAAAAAAAAAAGAAACCAAAGGATAGCACAGCGGTAAGACATTTGCCTTGCATGCGACTGACCCGGGCTCAATTCCCACCATCCCATATGGTCCCCCGGTTTTATGGCGGGCCGTTTCCGGGGGGGGGGTTTGGGGGGGGGGGGGGGTGGGGGTGGGGGTGGGGGGGGGGGGGGGGGGGGGGGGGGGGGGGGGGGGGGCCGGGGGGGGGGTGGGGGGTGCGGGGGGGGGGCTCATGGTCCCCTGAGCACCGCCAGGAGTAAATCCCAAGCACAGAGTCAGGAATAACCCCTGAGCATTGCCAGATGTGAACAAAAAAAAAAAATCATCACTAAGGTTTGGAGAAGGCACAACAGCAAGTAGTATGAAGAAGGGAAGCCAGGTGTGAGGCAAGCAGACTATCGCCCTACTGGGGGCAAGTGGCCCCAAGAGTCTCACCTAAAACTCCTAACACTTGTTTACTTCATGAAAGGCTATAAGCGTCCAGATGGCCGTGACAGGTGAGTTGTTGACGCGCTGATTATAATGCCCCAAAGGGAGGAACTGTCACTTCCCTTTGGCTCAGGCTCCTGTTTATCCTCAGAATTCCAAGTTGCCCTTTATTTTTTATTTGCTTTTCTTTTTTCTTTTTCTTTTTTTTTTTTTTTTGCTTTTTTTGGGTCGGGGGGGTCATACCTGGCGATGCTCAAGGATTACTCCTTGCTCTGCACTCAGGAATTACTCCTGGCAGTGCTCGGGGACCATATGGGATGTTGGGGACCGAACCTGGGTCAGCTGCATGCAAAGCAAACGCCCTACCTGCTGTGCTATCACTCTGGCCCCTTTTATTTATTTATTTATCTATTTATGTATGTATATATGTATGTATTCATTCATTCGTTTATTTATTTATTTTGCTTTTTTGGGTCACACCCGGCGATGCTCAGGGATTACTCCTGGCTCTTCGCTCAGGAATTACTCCTGGTGGTGCTCAGGGGACCATATGGGATGCTGTGTGCAAGGCAAATGCCCTACCCGCTGGGCTATCGCTCCGGCCCCTAATGCAACTTTATCTTGGTGTTTTGTCACACACTGTGTCCTCCGTGCTCAGGAGTGAGCCCTCGTGGTGCTCTGTGGACCACATGTGTGTTTTCCCCACCCCTTCCTTGGTGCTCAGCAAGCCAAGATTCTGAACCTCAGTGTTCTCTCTTACCATTTTTACTTTAGAAATTGACGTATCGGGCCTGAGCGATAGTATAGTGGGAAGACTGTTAGCCTTGCATGCGGCCGACCCAGGTTCGATCCCTGGCATCCCATATGTTTCCCTGAGCACCACCAGGAGTAATTCCTGAGTGCAGAGCCAGGAGTAACCCCTGCGCATTGCCAGGTATGGCCCAAAAGAAAAAAAATAAGAGGCCTCCTAGTTAATGCTAGTATTTTTTTTTTTTTTTTGGGTCACACCCGGCAATGCTCAGGGGTTTCTCCTGGCTCTGCACTCAGGAATTACTCCTGGGGCGGGTGCTCGGAGGACCACATGGGATGCCGGGATCGAACCCGGCCAGCATGGGCCAACCGCGTGCAAGGCAAGCACCCTACCCGCTGGACTATCGCTCCGCCCAAAGCATCACTAAACTATGCTAGTATTAAAGCTCTTATTTCATAGCTGCAGAGCGCCGGTCCCTCCACCGATTGCTCAAGACCTTTCCACCATTATTTTACAATCCCTCCTTCCACGCCCTCAGTTCCTGCTGATCATGTTTCCACTGGGGATTGTCTAATCCCTTTCCTTGTTTATATTCTGCAAAGGAGGGAGATCATCTGATATTTATCTTTTACTTTCTGAGTCACTTCACTTAGCATGATGCAACTTGAAATTTCACTTAGCTGGCACAACCGGCAAAATTTCATCTTTTTCATAGCTGAGTAATATTTCATTGTGTATATGCATCACAATTTGGTGAAGGGGGGCGGTGTTTAGGGCCACAGTGCTTGGAGGCTGCTCTCTGTGCTCAGGAGTGATGCCTGGTAGTGCTCATGGAACCACATGTGGTGCTCGAGATTCAAACCAGGGTTAATTAGTGACAGAAGCTTTAGAACAGGCGTGCACTCTGGCTACGTGTGCTGATGTTAGCACTTCTGTCCCACTTTTCTCTTTTTTTTTGTTTGTGTGCTCGGGGTTTCTCCTGGCTCTGCACTCAGGAATTACTTTTGGCGGTGCTCAGGGGACCTATGGGATGCCGGGGGGTCGACCCGGGCCGGCCAGGCCGGCCACTGCGGCACGCCCTCCGGGGCTCCGCCCCCACTCTTCTCTTCTAGTCATATCACTGTGTGAATGGAACCGCAAGATGATATGGTGTTGTACCCCCACACACGTTCAGCAGAATCACAGGTCAGCTCTGGGTGGCTGTGGGTGCTGAGCTGTGGGGCCTCTCAGAGGAGTCTGAGTGAGGAGAGGAAAGGAGCCAGTTATGCTAGAACCCTGCCCTGTCCCCTGCAGGCTACAACACCAGGGGCCAGGGCCGGTGGGCTCTGGGCTGGTCACTGTGCCTGCTGTGGCTCTGTCCACAGCTGCAGCTGGCTGGGATGGCTCTGCTCCATGTTCATGCAAGAGGAGGGGTCCTGTGTCCTACAGCAGCTGTTGTCTCCAGGTGACCACAAGCAAGGGAGTCCCAGAAGCCAGTCCCACAAGGTGAGTGGAAGTGTCATATGAGCGGGGTTCAAGCCGTAGGAACCCTGCTGTGCCCCCAAGCCATGCCTCATGGTCTCTGCATTTGTGTTTTCTTCCCGTGCGCTTCCTGTCCCCACCAGCGGCACTCTGCGCTACAGCCTGCCCCTGGCTGCCCTGTACCACTGCTGGTGGAGAGTGGAGGTGGCAGTGCCCGCTCATGGCCTAGGGCTTACCATGGGCTGCCCCATGAGCGCACCCTTCACTCGCTGAGGAGCTATCTCGGGGTCCCTGGGGAGGCCAGGCACCGGGGCCTTTCTCCTCACTCCGAGTCCCTTGACAGCTCTTCCCCACACACATCCCAGCCTCAGTTCAGTTCTGGAGCTGTGCACCACGATTTCCTGGGCCGGGCTGAAGGGCCCAGCAGGGCTTGCGATGGTGGTCTCCCTCCGTCACCTCAGCATCAACACTGAGGTCCAGAGACCCTCAGGAAGGGAAAGGTGAGTCACAGGCAGGCGACAGTGATGCCAGTGTTCCCAGCTGCTCCACCCAGGAGAGTGGGCAGAGCTGGGAAGGACAGTGCAGTCACTGGGCGCAGGCCCGAGTAGTGAGGCCGTGGCAGCTTCCTCAGTGCTGTCCACACAGGCATGGCACCTCGAGACATAGGCCCTTGGGTGTTGCCCTATTCTCCCATGATGTGGGACATGGGACCACATCATGGGAGGTAACGGCGGGTGGTTCTAGACTCCAGGCTGCTTTGATGGCGGCTTAGCCTGGAGGAGCCCCTCCCTGTTAGCCAGGCCTGTGCTGCCCTGTCACCCTGGAGCCTGCCTCTGACTGGCTCCACATTGGGGATGTGACTATTCTTGGGGCCAGTCTCTGGCAGACACCTCAGAAAGTGCCTTTTGAAATCACATTTTTGGGGTCTGGAGTGATAGTACAGTAGGTAGGATGTTTGCCTTGCCCACAGCCAACGCGGCTTGATCCGCAGCATCCCATAAGGTCTCCCCTAACACCACCAGGAGTAATTCCTAAGTGCAGAGCCAGGAGTAACCCCTGAGGATTGCCAGGTGTGACCCAAAAGGAAAATAAATAAATAGATCGCTTAATCACTTGATATCCCCTTATTCGTCGATTTACTAAATAAATGAATGAAATCCCATTTTTGCTTTATGGCAATGACTGAAAATAGATAGATAGATAGATAGATAGATAGATAGATAGATAGATAGATAGATAGATAGATAGATAGATAGATAGATAGATAGATAGATAGATAGATAGATAGATAGATAGATAGATAGATAGATAGATAGATAGATCACTTGATATCCCGTTGTTCATCGATTTGCTCGAGCAGGCGCCAGTAATGTTTCCATTTGACCCTATCATGTGCCAGTGTAGCCCAATGGCATCTGTCTGTTTCAGGGATATTGAGAGCTTCGAATTGTTTGTGTAGGGTCCTGATAAGGAAGTCTGACCATCTTGCAGGTGGGCGGCCACAAGATCTTTTGGCGTCCCGTGGGATCTAATCGATAACGGCTCTAGTCCAATGGTCGTCTCCAGATTGCATTGTATGACCAGCTCATCTGATTTTTGATGTTCTGGCAGATGAGACAGCATTCTTGATTTTAGAATAGCGACGGAGGTCGGAACTCCGGATTCCCTGTCTCACTAGACAACAATGACCGCAACAAAGAAGGAAACACAGGGGCCGGAGCGATAGCCCAGCGGGTAGGGCGTTTGCCTTGCTTGCGGCTGGCCTGTGCCGGCCCGGCATCCCATATGGTCCCCCGAGCACTGCCTGGAGTAATTCCTGAGTGCAGAGCCAGGAGTAACCCCTGAGCATTGCCGGTGTGACCAAAAAAGCAAAAAAAAAAAAAAAAAAAAAACAAAAAACGAAGGAAACACAAAGCTGGAGAAAAGGTTCCTCAAAGTCCATCCTCCCGAGAGGAGGCAGACTGAGATGACCCGGGACTCTCTTCATCCTCGTTGTGCCACTTCTTTCTCAGCAAATCATCATGCCGCCTCTCATCATCACCTAACTGAAGAACACTGCCCCTTCTAACAGCTGCTTTGGAAGGGAACTTACGGAACTCTGGTGAAGATTTCTTTTTCTGACTTGAAGACACCTTCTCAAAAAAAATACACACACACACACACACACATATTTAAGTATATCACCCGCACAGCAGAGCCTGGCAAGCTGCCCGACGTGTATTCAATGTGCCAAAACCAGTAAAAAATGTTTATCTTCCTGACCCTGAAAGAGTCCTTAATACGACAGCACTAAGGACAAACAAAGAGGGTCTGATAAAATCTCAGGGCCATACTAAAATGCCAAAACGAAGAAAGACTAAAATGACAGACAGACAGACAGACAAACAGACAGATGAAATCCCATTTTCATTTATGGGAATGGCTGGAATTTATGGGGATTACTGGAAGGAGGGCTGGGCAGGGAGCTTGTGGGTGGCATCTCACCTGCTGGTCAGGCCTCAGTGCCGCCCGCCTCTGTTGCAGCGACCGGACATGGCCGGGCAAGGAAGCGGGAGTGGGTCGCCGCTGAGCATGACCGTAAAGCTGTTGTGGATCACAGCAATTCAGACACATGGGGGCCGCAAAATTTTCCACCCTGGGTTAATGGTTTCTTCATAATGAACAGAATCAGATTCATGAGGGTGGTGAGCTGACGCCAGGTCACAGGCTGAGGCCAACAGCATGCCGAGTTGAATGCTGACCCCCAGAAGTGCTTTGGCACATTAAAGCAATGTCATGGCTAAGGCAGCAGCTCTTTGCCTGTCCAGTTTCTGGGGGCCAGGGAGGTGGCGGAAAGGCTGAGCACATAACTGCTGCAGGAGGCTCCGGCTTGATCCCGGGGCGCTGCTGGCTGTGCTGTGCCCAGAGGGACCAGGCAGGGAAGAGAAGGGCTTCAAATCTGGCTGAGGGAGTCAGCTCAAGCCTGTAGCCCAGCAGTGTTCCCTGTGCTCCCGGGCCGGAGGCTGTGCTGAGCCCTCTCTGGAGGCCTCCTGGGGAAGCGCCTGGGGACACTGCTCAGACACAAGACGGACGAGGTCGTTTCTCTGGGCTTGGCTTCCAGTCAGGAGACAGGGGCAAATGGGCAACAAGGAAAACAGTGATGAGGTGACGAGAAAGGTGACCCTGGCCTGGGGGTGGTCTGGCTTGCTGGGGTGAGGACAGAGCCAAAATAGGGAGCCCTGGCAGAGGGCCCGGGCCTGAGCTGCACAAACCTGCTGGCCTGATGTCCCCAGAGCAATGAGAAGCTGATGACAGCTGTGGGCGGGGAGAGTGGCCTGTCGCGTGACCCAGTGCCGGGGGAGAAATGACGGGCAGGACCACAGGAGATGATGTGCGTGTTCAGAGGGTCCCTGTGGAGCCCCTGCAGATTCATGATACGTTTGTGGGGAGGGAACATGGGGCCCAAATGGGGTATCTGAGCCCTGCATGGGAGCAGGAGTCAGGGAGTCTGGAGTCTGGTTCTGCTGGAGTGCGTGTCCCTCCCTAGCGATAACTTGGGACAAACCTTCCTCTGAAGACCACCGTCACCTGTCCTCAGGGCCTTCAGATTCTGTCCATCCGAGTCCACTGTCTTCCTCGCCCCACCCGTCGCAAGAAAATTCTCACTCCTTTGACCTAGAAGCCAACTGCCTTTCTCCCCTCCTGTTATGTACCTGCTGCCAATGGTCACATGCTCAGGGGTCACTCCTGGCAGTACTCTGGGGACCGCATGCAGTGCCAGAGATGGACCTGGAGTCAGCAGGATGCACGGTAAAAAAGGCCTTAGCCCCTGTACTCTCTCCAGTCCCAAGGTTTCATTATATTTTTAGGTGACGCATTTATTCTTCTTTTTTGTGTAGCTTATAAGTTCTCAAATTAACCATGGAAAACTGCACAATTGCAGAAAACTAGTGTAATGACCCTCACATACCCATCCCCACCCACCTCTAAGGAGCTACTCCATATCATTTCATCATTAATTCAGTGGAACCTGGAATCTAAGGATCATTGAAAGCACAACACTAAGAACAGAAAACTAATTTAAATCAGTTACCAGATTTGTGTTAAAATTTCCCTGTTGCCTCCTAAATGAGTTTTTATTTTTTTTTTGTTTTTTTTAAATGAGTTTTTAAAACACGTGTCTAAAGAGTGTTTAGGCTCCAAATGAAGATCACAGGTTTTTTTTTTTTTTTGCTTTTGTGTCTCACCCAGCAATGCTTGGGGTTATTCCTGGCAGTGCTCAGGGGACCATATGGGGTGGCAGGGATCAAACCTGGGTCAGCCACGTGCAAGGCAAGTGCCTGCCCCGTTGTATTATCGCTCCAGCCTGAAGATCACAGGTTGCATTTGAGTAATAAACCAAAAGTAATTTCCTCCCTCCCTTTTCTTGAAATGGGTTGATCAGACCATCTTTTACCTGGAATTTTCTGGAATGCCTATGCTGTGTCCTCTGGTGCTGGTGAGTGCAAGCCTCTGCCCTTCATTGCTTTAAGTTGGTAGGTAGAGCTAGAAATTCGATCAGATTCTGGGCCATCTGGGTTAGCTGCCTAAATGCTGTTGTAGCTGCCGTAGTGGACCAACGGAAGGCACCAATGCTGATGTCTTTGAGTTGCCTCAAGTGGGAATGTGGGTCAGTCTCATATTTGAGCTACCCTTCCTCACCGAATACCTGAGATTTCCCTATACAAAGAGTTTTCTCTTGCTAACCAGCAACTTAAAGCAGACATCACTTGTAGGCCCATACGAGTGCTGGCCGTGGGAGGCAATGGGGTTTCTCTCCAGCACTCTGGAAGATGCCCAACTTCCACCATCGTACAAGAATGTACAGTGGGGGGCCGGAGTGATAGCACAGCAGGTAGAGTATTTGCCTTGCACGTGGCTGACCCGGGTCTGATTTTCTGGCATATGGTTCTCCAAGCACCGCTAGGAGTAATTCCCTGGTGCAGAGCCAGGAATAACCCCCTGAGCATTGCTGGGTGTGACTCAAAAAGAAGGAAAAAGAACGTAGAGGGTTGCTGCCATCCCAGCTCTAGAGTGAGGCCCAAGAGCAGAGTCCTCTCACCTGCTCTGAGTGTGGCAGAAGATGCCTAGTGGACACACTGAGTTTCCTGTTTGGAGGATGACACAAATCCCATGTGATGTGCTGGCAATGGGGGCAGTGGCTGGGAGACCCCAGAGCAGGAGCTTGTTTGCGGCAGGGTGCTGATAGGTTTCTACACGCATGTGCTGATGAGTGCTGGGGCCAGCACTGCGGTGTGGGCTAGTCTCCATGCCCAGCAGAGCCTCCAGTTGCTCCTACACTCTACAAGGATCTTGTCCCGTGTCTAGAGCCTCTGCACCTGTGTTGTGCACACAAAGGTCAACAGGGTCTGGGCTTCGATAAGCTGAGTCAGCAAAGCGTTGTACTGGTAGCACAGGGACCCCATTTGCAGTCCCAAAGAACACAAGCTGCCGGCTTCATGCTCCACAGGGCTGTCCTGTGGGTTTTCATTACTCCTGGAAATGTTATTTTTTTCTTTATGAATCATATGCGGCAGTGCTCAGGGGAAACTCCTGGCTCTGCACTCAGGAATTACTCCTGGTGGTGCTTAGGGGACCATACCGGATGCCGGGATCGAACCCTGGTTGGCTGCGTGCAAAGCAAATGCCCTCCCCGCTGTGCTATTGCTCTGGCCCTGCCACCAGTAACCTTGACCTGCTCCTGAACACGTGACCTCTTTCATCCACCTTGGGCCCTGCCCTTCCCAGTGTTCATGCACCTATTTTTTTGGAGCCTATTTTTCTGGGGATGGCAGGGGGCACACACCTGGAGGTGCTCACTCCTGGCTCTGCATTCAGGGAATCACTTCTGATGGGGTATTGGGAATCGAACACGGATCGCTGTGTGCACAGTAAGCACCTTCCCTGCTATAATCTCTCCAGCCCAGGAGCTCTGACTTGTAGCAGAGGTGGACAACCCATGAACTAGGAAGCAGGGGATGGACCCTGGGCCACCAGCCCCACCTGCAGCAGGCAGCTGCCTCTGGCTCAAGGTTACTACAGGTCCTCCAGACAGGCCGTGCCTGCCCTGCTTTCCTGGGAGAGCATGTCTGACGGACACAGGTGCCTGGACTGTAGAATCAGGTGTGTTAGCATCCAGCACAAATACTTCAGGGCTGTGCCCTGGGAGCCGCACAGGTGGCCGAGAAACACACAGGCAGCACTGTTGTCCCGCCTACCCATGACATCTGGAAAAGGTCGCAGCTGCCTAGGCCTTTAAAACACAGACAGGCCGGGCATTCCTTGTGCCAAGACTCCCGGCTGGAGCAGCTCCTACAGGACCTTGCCGCAAGACAGGCAGGACGCTGTGGTCTGCGTACAACTCGTGTTTCAGGTGAGCGTTACCCTAAGAGCTGAGTGTCCCGAGGCCCTGGGGGAAGACAGGGTGTGACCTCTGCTCCCCAGAAACCCAGTGACCACTCCTCCCGTTTTAGGATGAAGGGGCGCTGCTCGCCCTGGCTGGAATGCTACAGGTGACCCCTGTCCCTGAAAATCGCAGCTTTCAACATCCGGACTTTTGGAGAAGCCAAGATGTCCAACGCCACCCTCTCCAGCTACATTGTACAGGTGAGTCCACACTGGCCAGCCAGAAGGAGGCACCAGGACCCTGAACAGAGATCTGCACCCTCGGCCTGACAGCAGTCACAAAACTGCTCAGCCTAGCTCTGGTTGTGTCCCCAGATCCTGAGCCGCTATGACATCGCCTCATCCAGGAGGTTCGAGACACTCACCTTACAGCCGTGGGGAAACTTCTGGATAGACTAAATGAGTGGGTGACAGTGGCAGGGTCATCCTTTCAGTGCGGCTGGAGTCAGGCTGGAGGGCCCCTTAACTCTGGGTGTTTTCTCTCTGCAGGAAGGTCCCTGACACCTACCACTATGTGGTCAGCCAGCCTCTGGGACGCAGCACCTACAAGGAACGCTACCTCTTTGTGTTCAGGTACTGGACCGGGTCTCCAGAGACTGACCTCTGCAGAGGCCACAGAGCAGGGTTTGAGTCAGGCCTGTTCGATGATGGCTTCCCCAGCCATAGGCTAACCCTCTCTGGCAGGTCCGATCAGGTGTCTGTGCTGGACTCGTATCTGTATGATGATGGCTGTGAGCCATGTGGGAACGACACCTTCAGCCGAGAGCCAGCCATCGTCATGTTCTCCTCCCCGTACACTGGTGAGTGCACTTGGGGCCCAGCCAGCACCTCTGAGGACACCTGGAGATCATGTCACATGCGGCCCTGAACTGCCCTTGTGCTCCAGACAACTGCACCCCCACATGCATGACCGATCCTGCCCCGCCCTCAGCAGCACGCTGTCTCCACAGATGTGAGGGAGTTCGCCATCGCTCCTCTGCACTCAGCCCCTTCAGAGGCAGTGACCGAGATCGACTCTCTCTATGATGTTTACCTGGACATCCGGAATAAGTGGAACTTGGAGGTGGGGCCTTGGCCTACGTGGGCTCTGGTGGCCAGCCCGCTTCTGTCCCCCGAGCCGACTCGCTGGTGTCTCCCCGCTAGGACATCATGTTCATGGGCGATTTCAATGCTGGCTGCAGCTATGTGAGCCAATCACAGTGGTCATCTATCCGCTTGGCGCACAGACCCGGCCTTCCTGTGGTTGATTCCTGACAGCGCTGACACCACAGTGACATCCACCCACTGTGCCTACGACAGGTGAGCCGGTACTCAGAGCCTCTCCCAGGGGAAAGGTGCAGGTGAGCGCTGGGAGCCTGAGCGCTAATCGGAACTTGTACTGGGCAGGATTGTGGTTGCTGGCGCCGAGCTGCAGAATGCCGTTGTGCCTGACTCGGCCGGCCCCTTTGACTTCCAGACTGCATACGGGCTAAGCAATCAGATGGTAGGTGCCTGCTCTTCACACACTGGACTAATGGGGCACAGAGCACAGGCAGTCTGTGCACTTGACTATACCTCCCTCCCCACAGGCCCTGGCCATCAGTGACCACTATCCGGTGGAGGTGACGCTGAAGTAAGCCTGAGGGGCCTGCACAAAGCAGTGGTCAGTCCCCAGAGCCCTCCAGACTAGAGATCAACACAGTAAGACAATACGAAACTTTTAATAAAGCTTAAAAAGAGACACTGCAGTCATGGTTGTCGGTCACCTCCCCTCCAGGACCTTGACAAGCAGATGGTTGAGTCGGCCCACCATGGGTCTGGGGTCATCCACAAGGCCGGCGGCAATCATGGCATTCTCATAGATCTAGGGGTAGGCAGGATCCTCAGTAGGAGGCTGGGCACCCCCCATCCCCCGCCCCGCCAACTCACCTGCTCTACGAGCAGCTGCGCCAGCTCAGGCTCACTTGCTTTCAGCTGACTGAGCTTCTTGATGAGTGTGTGCCTATAACCCAGAAAACCCATGATCGGTCAGGAGCGCTACGTCACTAGTCTCTGTGGACTACATGAGACTGTTTAGGTCCAACTATCTCCATGTCTTGAAATTGAACTCGTGTAAGATGCCCTCAAAGCAAGGAAGTTGGGGCTTCTGCTCTATGCTGACAAATTCCAAGGGGATCAAAGATTAACTGTAAAACAATAAAGTATAGTAGAGAATAGGGAAGCAATGCTTTTATAATCCCAGAAGGGAAAAACGTTTCAAGTAAAGTAGAAATCAATGATAGTGGCTTCATAAAAATGGACTGTCTCGGGCCGGAGCGATAGCCCAGCGGGTAGGGCGTTTGCCTTGCACGCGGCCGGCTCATGCCGGCCAGGGTTCGATCCCCGGCATCCCATATGGTCCCCCGAGCACCGCCAGGAGTAATTCCTGAGTGCAGAGCTAGGAGAAACCCCTGAGCATCGCCGGGTGTGACCCAAAAAGCAAAAAAAAAAAAATAAAATAAAATAAAAAAAAATGGACTGTCTCAATAGACAGGGGAAATACTTCACGGGACAAGGGTGAGGCACTGGATCCTAAGCGAGGGGTGAGGGGTGAGGGGTGAGGGAAATTTCATTCAATGATTCTGTCCAGAATCCATAGCATGTGGGGTCAGAGACAGAACAGCAGACAGGACACTTTTCTCGCACCCTCCCTTGGCATCCCACATGGTCCCCCAAGTGTGGAGTCAGAAGTAAGCCCTGAACATAGCCCCTTCTCAAAACAAAACAAAACAAAACCACAACCAACCAACCAACCCCAAAAGTGGCATGCTGCTGACTTACAAAAATTTGTCTTACTTTGCAGTTTTGTGCCACACCCAGGGACGCTGGGGATCGAATGTGAGTTGGCAGGATGGAAGGAAGGCAAACACTACCACATCTCTCTGCCTTTTATTTTCTAGCATTTTGGAAAACTTGTTTATAAATTTCAGTTTAAAACTAAATTTCAAGGGCTGGAGCAATAGTCCAGCAGGTAGGGCATTTGCCTTATACATGGCTGACCTGGGTTCAAACCCTGGCATTCCATATGATTCCTCCAAGCACTGAGGAATAATTCCTGAGTACAGAGCAGGGAGTAACCCCTGAGCATCGCTGGGTCTGACCCAAAAAAGACAAAACACAAAAAATTCCTCCAGGGGCAGGAGCGATAGTCCAGCAGGTAGGGTGTTTGCCTTGCACGCAGCCGGCACCCCTGAGTACCGCGGAGTAATTCCTGAGTGCAGAGCCAGGAGAAACCCCTGAGCATTGCCGGGTGTGACCCAAAAAAGCAAAAAAAAAAAATAAAAAAATAATAAATAAAAATAAAAAAAAATCCTCCAATAACCGGACCTCCCATAAATGCTGTATCTAAATAAGGTGTATTGTATCTAAAGGTGACTACAAGGATATGCCACCCGCACGGCAAGCCTGGCAAGCTGCCCGTGTCATATTTGATATGCCAAATACCAATAACACTATGTAAGGTCATTCCCATGACCTAATATAATGGTTTGAGGCTCTTTATGTTCCTGGAGCAAGCCAATGCCTTTGGGTTCTACTAGCATGAGACAGGACATATGGAGATGTTACTGGAGCCCGCTCAAGCAAACTGATGATGAACGGGAAGACAGTGACAGTGATAACCTAAATATCACTGGGCCAGAGATGGCGCAGGGTTTAAGGCACTTGCCTGGAGCACCACCAGGGGTCACTCTCAAGCACTGCCAGATGTGGCCTCCAAATAGTTGCATATAATTTTCCAAAGTATTTCAATATATCTATAAATGGAAATCACTTCACTTGATCGCTTGACTTCCCAAAGATCATCGATTTACTCGAGCGGGCACCAGTAACATCTCAAACAATACATTAAAAATCTCAAGCTGGGCGCACATGCTGCCTGGGTACACATGTTGCCTGCGCGCACATGCTGCCTGAACACGTGTGTTGCCCGGGATCTCCCCTCTTGAGATGTGTACTCTCTCTTTTACTCGCTCTCCGTCTTTGGAGCAGCCCGCGTTCTCTCTTGAACGCATTACTCTCTCTCTCTTACTTCCTCTCCCCTTCCCTCTCCAAAAACCTCCTCAATAAAAAATCTATTTCACTTAAAAAAAAAAAAAATCTCAAGATGGGAGGCCGGAGTGATAGTCCAGCAGATAAGGCGTTTGCCTTGCACGCAGCTGACCTGGGATCGATCTCCAGCATCCCATATGGTCCCCAAGTACCGCCAGGAGTAATTCCTGAGTGCAGAGTCAGGACTTACCTCTAAGCATCGCTGGGTGGACCCAAAAAGAAAAAAAAAAAATCTCAAGCTGTTCATGAGTGGATCTGTCGGCCTAACTCAGCCAAGAGCACTCACTTCCTAACAGGAGGACGAGAGCAGGCAGTGATGAGCTCAGTCATCCCCAAAGAACTCCAAAGGACAAAACTCAGAGCCTTTAAAATCAAATCTAGGTGAATAATCTCAGGCTCACATGAGTGTCTTCTGAATGTCAAACCCAGGCTACTGCTGGAGGTGGTTTGAATCCTGCCCCTTAGGCAGTTTTTTAAACAAGACCCCCAGAGTTAGCAATGATGTAGGGGAATACTTCTCAAGTGTTTTGAAGAAGAATTCCTTCAGGAAAAGTACACGAAAGTATGGTCAGTAAGAACAGACCTGGAGAACACGGGGACCAAATGTTCAAAGGGAAACTATCCAAGTAGTGCTGGGCAGGAAAAGCACAAGCAGGAGGCCTGGGCTTGGCCCTTAAGCAAGTGTGACGAGAGTCAAGCCATGAATATTAATCAGCTACAAAACGAACAACCCACAGCTACTATGTCCCCATCACCAGGGAACAAAAAAAACATGACATGGGATTATTCTTTTCATTCAAATCCAGAAACAGCAAAGTAGCTGTGATGTGAAACTACCAGGCCAAGTCAGGAAGTGACAGCTAAGATCTGACAGAGAAGGAGCATCGGTGTAGGGCAGTTTCTGAGAGATCCATTCTGTGGGTGCTTTCGCGGAGATGCCAAATTGCACATCACGAATAAAACACAATTTTGAGGGACCAGCTGCTGGGTCCCCTAGAGCCCTGGGCACTGTGCCGGACAGCCCTACCTGGGATTGATCTCCAGTGTGGGCTGCAGGAGCTGGGCGCCCTCCTCTTGTGTCTTGGCCAGCTGCTGCATGCGTAGGAAGTGTCGGGCGGCCCCCATCTCCAGCACAGTGATCATTGCCGGGTGGGTGTCCAAGCGAAGAGTCACCTACATGGCCGGGAGCCTCTGAGCACGTGCCTTCACTAGGGAGGTGCCAGGGCTCCTCCTCCCCGACCATCATCTACACGGAGGGGGAGCTGAGCCCAGCCAGGAAGGTCCTGGAACAGTCTAAGATCTGGGGTTCGCCACCTCAGTGTACTGTTATCCTCAAAGTCTGTGGTCCCAGGGGCTGAGAAGCCAAGTGCCCCTTATAGCCATGCTGGAGCCTGGACTTAACAAAACCCAACAGGCTGCAGCACCTAGATGAGGTGCGCTGTGGGTTCTAGGGCCTAGTTTGTCTTTACTGAGACGCTTCACACAACAAAATCCACGTGCAAACTCAAGCTGTAAGGCTGGAGAGTTACCCAGGGGTAAGGTCTTGCAGATAGACGGTGGATCCTGGTTTGAATCCCAACAGCACATATGGTCCCCAGAATAACACCAGGGGTCACTTGAACAGAGCCAGGTGAGGACAGCCCCTGTCTACTGCTTGGTGTGGTGCTGAAGCTGTACCCTCACAAGGTCCCAAAAAGAAGTGGAATCCCTTAGGGGTCTGGACCAAGATGGCACTAGTGTAGACCCCCTTCACTGGTTTTACCGGCCTGGGGTCCCCTTTTCAGTCTCGGGTCCCTTCTCTTCACTGGTTTTACCGGCCTGGGGTCCCCTTTTCAGTCTCAGGTCCCTTCTCTACAGGGTACAGGCTCTGGAGGCCTCACCTTCACGTTGGTGACACGCTGCCCCAGTACATTTCTCATCCAGGCCATCAGGTCCTCTGTGTCCTTCTCTGACAGGCGGTCAGCAGCTACAAGAGAGCAGCACTCAGAGACGTATTCATCAACTAGGTCTGATACCACCAAAGCTGGTTTCAAGCAATCTCCTCACACGCCCCGGCTGCCGGCCAAGGGCAGAAAAACTACCAATAGCAAAGAAAGCTTTTCATCTACAACTAAACCTAAGGCCTGGCGAGGCAGTAGACTAGGGTTTGTGGTTGCAAGCAGCCAACCCACACCAGACGTCCCTTTGCCTCACCCTGAGAGCTGTCGTAGGTGGCCCCAAAATCAGGAAACAAAAATTAAATGTTAAATGGGACAGTGGGCTGGAGGGATATTACAAGGGTAACATGTTTGCCTTGCACACACCTGACCCTAGCTTGATACCCAGATTCTACACAGTCCCAAAAAATTCTTAAGCCATTTGCCAGCTATGGCCCAAATAGCCCAAAAGAGATGAAACCAGGACCTCAGAAAAGGCAGCCTGACACCCATGTGCCATGTGGAGGTAGCTGCATCTGGCGGAAGCACTTGAGTCCCAGGTCTCCCAGGGAAATGCTCAGCAGCTCAAGTGTCCACAGCGGCTGCCTAGCCTGAGCAGACAAAGCCCTCGGCAGCAGACGTCCCCTGCACCCCACACCCCACACCCACCTGGGGAGTCATCCTCTAACTTCTCCTCCTTGAAGTGATCGACCACGATGTCTGTCTCTACAGAAATCAGCTTCTTCTTGTCAAACTCGCGAAGGTGCAGTAAGGTGAGCTCATCAAACTGCTCGTAGCAGAAAAGAACCTACAAAAAGCCAAGCACCATCTCAGCCTGGAGATGCCTCACCCATGACAGAGGGACAGATCCCAAGATCCCAAGGGCTGGCCGGGCGCCCGGGAGAGCTCCAGGGAGGCCACGGCGTAGCTGTGGGGATGGTGGTTTGCTGAGTAGCCGTGTCCCTGCCTAGTCCGCCTCGGGTAGCCATTTCCCACTTGGTATCACAGAGCAGCCATGGAGGTGCTCAGGCCCCTCTCCAGGTGCTCACCCACCTCCATGTTCTTCTTTTTCATGGCTTCATAGTAGGGCGAGTGCTCAGCCAGGTGCCGAGTCGGGCGCACAGGTAGTAGATGTTTCGGTGCCTGGCTGCATACGGCCAGCATAGTCCTGCAGGCTGGTCAGCTGCCCAGCAGGCAGGGCCGAGGACTCGTACCGCAGCAGCCTGGCGATGTCCTCCTGTAGAGACAACAGGTCTGTTCCTCTGGGTCCTCAAATGCTCCAGCCCATGAGGGGCTGCGGCAGGACAGCAGAGTGGGGAGGAGCGCCTCTCAAAACTGGCACTCAGCCCTGGCTGTCTGCTGTGGACCACAGAAACCACCTTCCACAAGGAGCTACCCCAGGCCTGGCCTCTTCTCAAGAGCCTCACAGTCCCCAGGGTCTGGTCAGCCATTTCCCAGCTGCTGTTTTTTTTTTTGGTCACACCCGGCAATGCTCAGGGGTTTCTCCTGGCTCTGCACTCAGGAATTACTCCTGGCGGTGCTCGGGGACCATATGGGATGCCGGGATCGAACCCGGCCGGCACAGGCTGGCCGTGTGCAAGGCAAACGCCCTACCCGCTGGGCTATCGCTCCGCCCCCAGCTGCTGTTCAGAAGTGAAGAGACAGCTTCTTTGAGACGGAGAAGGTTCTGGAACTGACCTCAGTGGAGCTGCAGCTTGTTCATGTGCAACACTGAAACCCTTATAGGGTCTCATGGCACGTGAACCCTCTCTAACAGCATCATTCAGAGACACGAACTGGCCCACTGCACCTCCCTGCTCGGCCTTGTAGGAGTAAAAGATGCCTCTTCCAGCCTCAGGGTCCAGGGCCTGGGTGTGGGGCTGCGAAGAGGTCAGACAGGAGCAGGGTGCGAGCTCTGCCCTGTCCTCCCCAGAAAGAGAGGCCCATGAGCCAAAGGCTGTGTTGAGGTCCCAAGAACAGAGCTACGGTGTCCAGCTGTGCCCTCACCTCATCCCAGAAAGCTCAAAAGCCACCAGACACAAGGCGTACCTTCACCTCCTGCTCAGCAGTAGTCACGATGCCCTCCCTCATGAACAGGCCGTAATCCTCAAAGAACTTGGCGTACTTCTCGGGTCTTTTTACTCTGGTCAACAAAGAACTTGATGAGCCTCTGCTGCAGAACATCCCGAATTTTCCTATGGAACAGGAATGCATGTCGGGCTGGGGGAACATGAATGCGGGAGGCCTGCCAATCGCCAAGGGCAAACAACACACATCCATATCACACCAAAATGAAACAGGAGGGTGAGGACTGCAAACCGGCCAGAAGACAGCTGCCCGGGGTGAGATGAGTGGGCAGCCTTTGGGGAACCAGCTGAGGCCTGTTCTGGGAGTGTTCCGTCTGGGGATAAACCATGGGAGCACAGCTCAGGAAGTACTCAGGTCGCAGGGTGACAGGCCAGGAGATCCTGGCACAAAAGCCACCACCCAGTGCTTGCCAGGAGCAAACAGGTTGGGGACTCGATGGAGTGGTGGCATGAAATGGCCTTCCAAGGCCAGAGCTGTGGCTCGGGTAGGGTGACGGCCAGGCTCAGGGGAAGGAAAATTCCTAGGTATAGGGTAGGATTGATCACTTGGTCACTTGACATCCCGTTATTCGTCGATATGCTCGAGCGGGCGCCAGTAAACATTTCCATTTGACCCTATCACGTGCCAGTGTAGCCCAATAGCATCTGGTTGCTTCAGGAATACAAAGAGCCTCAAACCGTTCGTTCAGGGTCTTGACAAAGAAGTCTGACCATCTTGTAGATGGGCGGCCACGTGATCTTTTGACACCCCGTGGGATCCAGTCAGTAACAGCTCTAGTCCAGCGATCGTCTCCAAATCGCATTACATGTCCAGCCCATCTGATTTTCGATGCCTTGGCAAACGAGACAGCGTCCCTGACTCTGGAACAGCGACAGAGGTTGGAGCTCCGGATTCCTTTTTCACTTGAGTGAGGCATGATATTCCAAGCCTAGCTCTTTTGATTCCTCTCTGGGAGACCTGAATAGCATTCTCATCCTGCTTTCGTAGGGCCCAGGTCTCTGAGGCGTATGTTAGTGCAGGGAGAACGGTAGAGTTGAAGAGATGTGCCTAGAACCAGAGGGTCTTTGTCTTTTTTAGCTATTTCTTCAACGCCTTTGAAGGCATTCCATGCCGCTCTCTTCCTCCTGTGCAGCTCAGGTTTTAGGTCGTTCATCATGTTGACTTCTCGATCTAGGTACACATAACTGCTATATTCAGAGATGTTTGTTCTGTTGAGAGTGAATGGGGCCTGTGGAACTAGTTCATTTTTCATGAACATAGTTTTGTTGAGATTCAGCTGTAGACCTATCTTTCCACATTCTTGGTCGAAGTCAGACAGCATTTGTGCCGCTTGGCTAATGTTTGATGTTATTAGAATGATGTCATCAGCGAAGCGGAGGTGGTGTAGTTGCCGACCGTCTATCTTCACTCCCATTCCTTCCCATTCTAATTGTCACATGATGTTCTCGAGGGTGGCGCTGAAGAGTTTTGGTGAAATGGTATCACCCCTGTCGAACCCCTCTTTGACATCAATGATCACTTCTTTGTAGAATGGTGAGATCCTGGTGGTGAATCTGTAATAGAGCTCACGAAGGATCTTGATATATTGGGTCTGAACGCCCTGTTTGGCTAGGGCTTCGATGACCGCTTCAGTCTCCACAGAATAAAGGCTTTCTTTAAATCAATGAACGTGAGACAGAGTGGAATCCTGAACTCCCTACAAACCTCAATGAGCTTGGTTACCGTGTGGACATGGTCGATTGTGCTGAATTCTTTTAGGAAGCCAGCTTGCTCGTATGGTTGCCCTTCATCTAATGTTCTGCCAATCCTGTTCAGGATGACTCGAGTGAACAGCTTGTAGATGACAACAGGCAGATGGGGTGATAGTTGCCGATGTCATGGATGTCTCCTTTCTTGAACAGTAGAACTGTCCTGCTGGTTTTCCAATGGGAGGGCACTTTGCATTCAGACAGGTAGCGGGTGAAGAGTCGAGCCAGTGTATTGATGAGTACTGAAGGCAGATTCTTCAGGTGTTCAGGTCTGACTTTGTCTGGGCCTGGTGCTGTTCCCTTCTTTTCTGACGAAATGGCATGTTGGATTTCAGAAGGGAGAACGTTGGGAACAACATAGCCATCCTGCGGAATTTGGTATGTGGGCAGGTGGATGTGGCTATCAGAGATCTGAGTAGAAGTCATGGATAATGTTCTCCATTGCCTTTCTGGAAGATGTGATAGATCCATCAGGGCGTCGGGCGCCATCACCAGCATCTTCTTTGTGGTCGCGCCTCCACCCTGACTCGGGTACCTAGCACGTTCTGGCACGGAGGTTTAAAGACTCTTCAGGGGCCTGCCCCTCTGTTCCAGGGTCAGGGGCGAACGGGCCTGCCGGGGCGCCCGGCTCCCCCCAGCGCCTGCCCTGCCCTGGCTTCCTGGCTTCCTTTTCCTTGTTGTCGCCCCACTGCCGTCCCGTCTCCTCCCTCCCTTGCCCGGCCAGTACCCCCTCCTTCGGCGGAGTGCCATCAAAAAGCCGGGCAGGGGGACCGTGGCGGTGGGTTAGGGTTAGGGTTAGTTGTGATCTATACTTAATATACAAGAGAAAGCAAAATAAAAATCTTAAAAGACGGGGCGGAGCGATAGCCCAGCGGGTAGGGCGTTTGCCTTGCACACGGCCGGCTCATGGAGGCCCGGGTTCGATCTCCGGCATCCGATATGGTCCCCGAGCACCGCCAGGAGTGATTCCTGAGTGCAGAGCCAGGAATAACCCCTGAGCATCGCCGGGTGTGACCCAAAAAAGCAAAATAAAAATAAAAATAAAAATCTTCAAAAGAATGCCAGGGTTTTGCTTGCTTGCAACTGACCTGAGTTCAACCCCTGGCTCTACATACAGCCCCCTGGGTTCCACACCCCTAAGCACTGCCAGATATGGCCCCCAAAAGGGCAACAAAGGGCCGATGCAATGGTCCCGCTGGTAGGGCGTTTGCTTTTGCACGTGGTCGACCCGGGTTCGATCCCCGGCATCCCATATGGTCCCCCCGAGCTCCAACAGGAGTAATTCCTGAGTACAGAGTCAGGAGAAACCCCTGAGCATTGCCGGGTGTGACCCCAAAAGCAAAATAAATAAATAAATAAATAAAATAAAATAAAATAAAATGTCTAAAAAAAAAAGAGAAAAAAAAAGGACAACAAAAAAGTAAAGGGGGCAGAAAACGCCTAGTGACTGATTGGATTAACATATAACTTCTACATGTGGGACCCAGATCAATCCCAGCACAGGGTCCAGCCCCCTGGGTGTAGCCCTCAAGGCCACTAGCACTGCGGGCGTCAGCAGCTTCACGTCCTCGGCCCATGGCATTCAACTCTCTGACGGGGTTGTCAAAACTCACCTAGAGTTGCCCCTGGGTCTACTGGCCGTCCCTCAAAGTCAGCCAGGAACTATGAGTAACTACAGAAATCATGGCACACTGCAAAAAACTTTTATTTTTGCTTTTTGGGTCACACCCAGCAAAGCTCAGGGGTCACTCCTGGCTCTGCACTCAGGAATTACTCCTGGCGATGCAGAGGGAACCATATGGGATGCCGGGATCAAACCTGGGTTGGCCGAGTGCAAGGTAAACACCCTACCTGCTGTACAATGGTTCCAGTTCCAACTGCACTTTTTCCCCCTTTTTTTCTTTTTGGGTCACACCTGGGACGCTCAGGGGTTACTCCTGGCTCTTTGCTCAGGAATTACTCCTGGAAGACCTTGGGGACCATATGGAATGCTGGGATCGAACTCGGGCAGGCCATGTGCAAGGCAAACACCCTACCTGCTGTGCTAGCGCTCCAGCCTCTCCCAACTGCACTTTTATAAACTGAAGAATATTTGGCACAAAGAATACTCCATGGGGGCAGGAGCAATAGCCCAGTGGAGAGGACATTTGCCTTGCACGCAGTCGACCTGGGTTCTATCCCCGGTATCCCATATGGTTCCCTGAGCACCACTAGGAATAATTCCAGAGTGCAGAGCCAGGAGAAACCCCTGAGAATTGCCAGGTGCAACCCACCCCCAAAAAAAGTACTTCTTGGGCAGGAGTGATAGTACAGCAGGGAGGGCATTTGCCTTGCATGCAATCGACACAGGTTTGATCCCTGCCACCCCGTAGTTCCCAAGTACTGCCAGGAGTAATTCCTGTGTGCAGGAGTAACACCTGAGCATTGCAGGTGTGACCCAAAAAGCCAAAAAAAAAATTTTTTTTAAATAAAAATAAAATTAAAAACAGCATGCTCCTTGCTATGGCACTTCATTATACCCAGACCCTCTCAGTTTACAAGGACAGGTATGAAAAAATTAACTCATAAAAATGAATTCTATATATACAATGGCAGACCCATCTGTAACAGACCACTCAGGGTCACTAGATTACTAGTCAGACAGCCTAGAGGCATCTAGGGCCAGCCAAAAAAAGCCAGAGAAAGAGGAACTCGGACAGCACGAGAGTCCAGGGACTGGACACCATGGCAGCAAAGGTCACACGGGCATGCGCCCCGGCCCTCACCTGATGAGTGCACTCTCCTGCAGCAGCTCGCGGCTCAGGTTCAGCGGGATGTCCTCACTGTCCACCACACCTGGGGAGACACGCTGTCAGGACACGCCACGACAGGGAGCCCTGCAGTCCCAGAGTCAACACACGGCCAGAGTCGGGTCAAGATGCCGTGACCAAAGAGCACCTTAGCAGCTCTGCGGTTCTGGGGGCAGTCAGGGACTGCAGAGAGGGCTGTGGGGGAGGGCGTCTGCCTTGTGAGCTGGATCCTTGGCACCCCACAGGGTCCCCAAGCCTCACCAAGAACAGTCCTGAGCTCAGAGCCAGGAATAAGCTCTGAGCATTGCCGGATATGCCCACCACATTAAAATAAAACACACACACACACAAAAACCACAAAGCTGAATACCGAATCTCACTTATGTTCATGATCTAAAACTTTCCATCGATACGAGGCCCCTGCCTTGCCTCGGGTTCAGTATAGTGGGGACACTGTCCTGGAACTGGGCAGCCTCCTGAGCAGCCCTTCAAGCAGGCGAGGGGCAGGGGCGGGGCAGGGTGCAGGGAGCAGTGAGGCCCCTCACCGCGAATGAAGCGCAGCCACTTGGGCAGCACGTCCGTGGCCTTGGTCTGGATGAGGACTTTGCGACTGTACAGGGAGATGCTGGCGCCCAGCCCCGGCTCACATCGAACATGGACGGTTTCTGGGGAAGGAAAGATAAAGGGAACTGCAAGGAGGCAGAACTTAGGGCAAGGGCAGGGAACCACTCTGGGCTGGGCAGCCAGGGTGCTAGTGGGAAAAAACAGAACAAATGCCAGTTCCAGGGTACTGGGCCGAGGCTCGGCCCTCAGCTCTCTCTCAGCTGCGGGCTCGTGGGCTCTGGTAGATAAAGCCAGTCGGGCAGTGCAACGGCTCCAAGCGGCTGAACTGTCCAGGCCCAGCCCTTGCTCAAGCTCCACATCTCCACACCCACCAGCCCAGTGTCTATGCGCCCCAGCGGGCCCCGCAGAGCCTTTGCCGTGCCCACAAATTTTGCTCTCATTCTGGGGCAGGTTCGCTGGAACGGGCAGTGGAGACAGGTCATTCCAGGGCAGGGCTCACCTCTCCGGGTACATAGAAAATGCAGCGAAGGCTGAGCGGCGCGTCCGTCTTGTAGTGGAGGGTATAGCGGGGCCCGTCGTGGCGCCTGCGCAATGTAGCGGTAGAATTCCTCGGTGCTGCCCCTCACCCACGTCCTTGGGGTCCATCATCCAGACAGCCTGGCACAGGGGTGGTGGAATAAGCTCATCCCTCCAGCAACCATGTGGTGTCAGGCAGGGGCCCCATACACCCAAACTCTGGGCAGGTGTCCCCGCCCCAGAGAGAGCAGGAAGTGACGGGCAGGTCTGGTGCTCAGGAAGGACTGTAGGTACCAGCCACTGACAAGAAATGAGATCCAGGGCTGGGGAGATGGTACAAAGGCTTGGGTACAGCCCTGGGTTCAATCCTTAGCACCATATGACCCCCCAAGCAAGGCCAAGTGTTGGGCCCCAACTACAGAGACACCTCATCCGGGACTGTGCCAGTCTGAACCCCACCAGCTGGTCTGAGGCCGCCCAGAGCTTCAGCAGCTCGGGCTCACCTGCAAGGTATTCAGGCGCCTTCCATTAAGGTACAGGGGAAGCTGACAAAGTTACTGTACTTGGTCACCACGTCTGGAAGAGAAGCAGACAGCAGCGTGAATGCAGGAAGCTTCTGGCGCCGAGGAGTCCACTCACCAGTCCCATGCGTCAGTGGACCTGCCCTCATGACATCCGCCATGCGGAAGCCCCTGAGCAGAGACTGGCAGACCAGGGAGCCTGCCACGGGGCTCAAATGTGCAGAGAGGAACATTCAGTGCCCTCAGAAAGCCTCTAGCAGGGGCAGAGGGAGCCACTGCGCAGCTTCCTGGGGTGCCAGGGCCGCCAGCTCCTGCAACAAGGGCAAGAGGAAAACGGGCCACAGAGCCCCACGCAGGTGAAGACGGGGCCTGACTGGGAGCCCACCTGGGGAGCCCCCTCCACCACAGGACATGGCATCACAGGCACTCCCATGCCCCAGAGCTACACACCACACACACACACCCCACCCCGCGCGGTTCAGACACACACACACACACATCCCATGCCCCAGAGCTACACACAACACACACGGTTCAGACACACACACACACACACACACACACACACTTCAGGCTCCCACTCACCTCGCACTCGGGCCTCACTGGCAAACTCTCTGTTGTCGGCCTTGAGGTGGATGATGATTTTGGTCCCAGGTCGAACTCCAGAGGCTTCCGAGATCTCGAACACCCCAGAGCTAAGACACAGGGCAGAGGTGGAGGATGCCACATGCCCAGGCCCGATCCGCAGTCAGCGACCCTTTCAATGTTTGCACAAGCAAGGTCCAAAGCAAGCACGGCAGGAAGGGGGTCTGCGAGCCCTCAGACCTGCCCATCAGGATGGTGGAGATGGCGGCTGCTGCAGTGTGGGTGCTCAGGCTCATGTCTCCGAGCGGGGGAGGGGGAAGTGGGGCAGAGACAAATACTTTTTTTGGGTCACACCCGGCAATGCTCAGGGGTTTCTCCTGGCTCTGCACTCAGGAATTACTCCTGGCGGTGCTCGGGGACCATATGGGATGCCAGGGATTGAACCCTGGCCGGCATGGGCCTGCTGCGTGCAAAGCAATCGCCCTACCCGCTGGGCTATCGCTCCGGCCCCTACTGTTTTTTTTTTTTGCTTTTTGGGTCACACCCAGCAATGCTCAGGAGTTACTCCTGGTTCTGCACTCAGAACTACTCCTGGCGGGGCTCTGGAGACCATATGGGATGCCGGGAATCGAACCCGGGTCTGGCCTCATGCGAGGCAAACACTTTACCCGCTGGACTACTACTCCAGCCCCGAGACAAATACTTTTACCCATATTCACACCACGAGTTCCTGGGGCTCGGGTGGGGTGTCAGCCCTCTTGGGGACCTCCCTCTCTGTCCATGCACTGCTGGAGCCACGGCAGGAGTCAGGACCATCGGTGACCCCCCGCACTCACAGAGGTAGGCAGCAGGGAGGGGGACCAAGAAGTTCCTGGTGGCCTGATGGGCCACATTCCCCAAGCACCATCACAGAGACCAAGTGGAGGGGCACAGGGGTACCATGGCCACGAGGATCGGAAAGAGAAGCTGGGTTCCCTGAGTGCAGGCTTTGGGCTTTGTACAAAAGACACACAGGGGGACTGAAGCGATAGTACAGTGGGGAGGACATTTGCCTTGCATACAGCTGACCCAGGTTAGATTCCCGGCAACCCATATGGTTCCCCAAGCACTGTAAGGAGTAATTCCTGAGGGCAGAGCCAGGAGGAGGAACCCCTGAGCATTGCTGGGTGTGACCCCCTCCCCCAAGACACACGGGGCTGGAGCAACAGGACAGTGGGGAGCATGTTTGCCTTGCATGCAGCCAACCTGGATTTGATCCCAGCATCTCATACAGCCCCTGGAGCACTGCCAGGAGCCACCCTTGAGAACCTCTGGGTACAACTCCAGTGAAGCACAGGCTGGGAACATCAGAGGCTTGGGGTTCCTGAACACCACTGGGAGCGCCTTGGGAGCCCTGACACCAACAGTGACACACACACAAACGGGAACAAGAGCCCCAAATGCTGCTGCCCTGCTAAGGGCAGTCTCAGTCCCCGGGCCTTGGGGGAGGGGAGTGCCCCAGGGCATGCCAAGAAGCTGCCTTCACTTACCCATCTGAGAGCCACCTGTACCCAGGGCTGCCAGGGGCCGCCCGAGCGGGTGTAGACCTCAACACTGTCGGCCACCATGAAGGCTGAATAGAAGCCAACTCCGAACTGGCCAATGATCTTGCTGCTGGCCTCCGCCTGGTTCTGCAGCGCGTCCAGAAAGGCCTGTGGCGGCACAGGCTGGTCAGGGGCGCGTGTCTCCCCAGGGAGAAGCAACACCTGCCCCTGCTGTGCTTATCTTCTAGAGAGCCAACATGGGGGGGGGGGCTTCGCCCCTTTCTCCCACAGGAACGATACTGAGAGCAAGGAAGCAGCTTGCCCAGACACCCCTGAGGGGCAGGAAGCAAACCAAGTCTACAATGGACCTGAGAGGCAGGCCCCTGACACAGAGGCCCAAGGGTACTGTTGGTGAGGGATACAGCTGTTCTGTGGGAGAAAGGGGAGCCCCTGAACTTGTGTCCACCTCCTGGATCCCTAGCTGGGTGGGAAACATCCTCAACTCCAGCATAGCGAGGCACTTAGGAGTCGTGACTCGTGTTACCAAGGTTCCCGAGACGGAAATACAGTGCAATGTGCACCACATCGCCCAGCTCTCTCGACAGACGCTCTGGAGAACTTGGTGAGTGCAACCAAGCAATGAAATGCCAAACTGCGCTTTGCCAGGTCGACCAGTGGCGCGGCATGCAGGGATGGCCTCTCCTGAGAGAACGCAGCTAGCAGGGCAGGTGTGCGGCTTTTTCCAAGGAGAGACGCTGCTACACAGCTCAGGCCCACACAAGGCGAACAGGCGAGTGTGCAGAGAGAGTGGCCCAGGCCCAGCTTGTCCAGAGCAGGCCCAGCTTGGAGGTTGCTGTCACCCAGTTCTGGTCACTGGGCTTCTCCCGAAAAACAACCATCCCATAGGCCATGTCCTGCCTGCAGACACTGCGGGCCTCAGCTGAACAGAACTGGGTCAGGCGCCAAGAGGCAGAAGGGACT